>JAKWBJ010000514.1:0-275000 GCA_023159175.1 Wohlfahrtia magnifica
ACGCCCAGCTCATTTGCACTTTCTTTCAAATTTTGACGGAGGATATTCAAATATGATTCCTTATTCATAATTCCACTGATAAAAACTAATTTTCCCGTCCCTTTAGCTCCCACACCATAACCTGTCCATTTCCATGTTTTTACGGTTGGTTTTAAATTTTGTGGTTTTAGCTCCACATTTGGCTTCCGCCACACCATTACACGCCCATCGGATCCAAATATGTTATACTTGCTCTCGTCCGCAAATATAACGTCATTCCACCGAGTTTCAGGCTTCTTAATGTACTCCCTGGCAAAACTCAAACCAGCTTTTCGGTTGCGTAAATTAACCAATGGCTTACGACGTGCTACTCGGCCATGAAAACCTTTTTTTCTTATGGTTCTTCGTATAGTAGATGCAGATATTTTCTTTTTAAACTCATTGAGCACCTCTGTGACTAATTTGGGAGCACTTAAGCGTGGGTTAGATTTTATTTTTCGCACAATTGAACTTTCTCCCCGCTCGGTCAATTTTTTTGGTTGACCTGTCTGCTTTATGAAATGTATTCTTCCTTCATTTTTGTGCCTTCTGACAATGTCCCCAACTGTATTTGGTTTCATAATCAGAATTTCAGCAATCTCTTTGTACCTTTTACCTTTTTCATAATGGAAAATACCAAGTTTACGTTGTTCTAAAGGAGTGTTTTTTTTTTGCGCTCCATTTGTATAATTTGCAGTGAAGTAGAATTTTGGACAGACAAAAAAGGAGGTGTTATGCACTTTTATTAAAACGTATCTCTATATTGCCGGAAAAGTAGCTGAATAACATGTTTTTTTTTTTGCAAATAGCATATAAATAGGGGAAAAACCGAATATTAATGGCGCTTAGTAAACAGGGTTAACAAAGTTTGATCGATTTATCACGGTTGCAGGGTAACCATAGAGCCATTTTTTCCATATATTTGAATACTCATACTGACAACATTTATTTAAGTTTTTGCTATTCTTCTGATTACCTATCCATTTCGCTAATGCCAGGGTGTTATTATCGATAAACTTAAAAACCGAATATTAATGAAACTAACTGTACTATATTTTGGGTTGTTCTGATTTCTTTTATAATTTTAAATCCATTACGTTGCTTTGTTTCCCATTAAAAGCAGTTTGTTAATTAATCTGCAGTTTGTTTTGTTTTTGGCTAAACGAATAACGGTATTTTCAATTCAAAAATAATTTCAAATAATTTTTCATTTCTAAGATTCTAAGAAAAAACCAAAAATAATTAATTTTCTATTGACTAATTAAAAGATTATTATTTTTTTTTCTTAAATTTAATTGTTAATTTTTTGTTTTCGTTGTTTTGTTTTTAGTCATTCGTCGTTAACCAATATTAAAATTTAAATGGCATTCAATTTTTTATGATATTAAAAGACGTAAAAAAAATTAATTAAATAAATATAAAAATAAACAGCAAAACAACAAATTGCATTTAATTTTTAATAACAAATACATGATTTGAAATATAAAAATGCAATTTATTATTAAATAATTAACACTTCTTAACTACAATCTGTCAATTTGCAACAACTAACTAACAAACAAACAGCGTGAGTTACAAGTTTTATTACTCGAATTATTTTTATTTATTTTTTATTTTTAACTGATATCGATAGAGATGAATGGTTTTTTTTTCTTGTTAAAATACACTTAAAGAAAAAATTAAAAATATATAATTTGTAAGAGAATGGTTTAACATATGCATGAAATATGTAAAAATAGTCTCATAAAGTGAAAATGATTTTTGCTTGTTGTTTGCAACATATCTTAACAGAGTGGCCTGATATTATAATAATTTGTAGCTATTTCTAAAGCTACGCTGTGACTGTCTCGAACTTGCTGGCCAATTCATCACAGTTCTGTTACATGTGATATCCTGCTTTTTTATTTTATGTTAAAAGATATAAGATAACGTGATGCACACGCTTACTAAATTATACGAATTAGATACTCCGCTGTTGTGATACCCCTAAAACATCAATCAACAAATTCTTCTGAAAAATTTGTTCAGGTTCGTCAGTGACGACATTTCTCTGAGATAACCCATATCCTGAAAGAGACTTAAGTCAAGATGTAAAGGGTCCGCCAAATAATTTTTTTTTTTTGAAAATGCTACAAAAAACTACTGAATATTTTCTCAAATTTGTTTTTTTAACCTTCTGGTTAATAATGGAAAATAATTTCCTTCAAATGGCTGCCTCGGCTGGCCATGCAGTAGCCTACACGATCGGTCCAATGTTTAAGCACATTATCGATTGTGTGCAACTGTATTTCACCAATGGCTTCACGAATATTGGCCTATAAAGCGTCAGTTGCCTCTGGCTTGTTGGCGTAACACTTATCTTTGACGGCACCCCACAAATAATAGTCAAACGGTGTCAAATCGCAGCTCCGAGGTGGCCAAACGACATCAGCTCTGCCGATGATAATGCGATCTTCAAAACATCGAGTGTAGCTTCGGCTGTGTGGCACGTAGCATCGTCCTGTTGAAACCAAATGTTGCTAATATCCTCCTCTTCAATTTTTGTGAACAAAAATTTGTTCAACATGGTCCGATAACGATCGCCATTGAGTGTAACGGCCATTCCTTGCTTATTTTCGAAGAAAAATGGCCCAATTATGCCTCTGGACCAAAATCCACACCAAACAGTGACTCGTCTTGGGTGTATCGGCTTTTCAATGTATGCGTGCGGGTTTTCTGTGCCCCAAATGCGAAAATTTTGTTTGTTTACATACCCGCCAAGATCAAAATGAGCTTCATCTGAAAAGATGATTTTTTTTTTTGGCAAAATTGGCATCTTCTGTAAGTCGATCGTTGTTCAAGCGTATACACAACCATATTCGTTCAGCGGAAGGATAAAACTAATTGTCTGTCAAATCAGACATGAGCTAAGTGTTACCATTCACGAAATAAGCACTAGTTGAAAAAAAAAAAACGTTATATGGCGGGCCCTATATTAGCATTTGCTCTTGTAGAGCGCAGCAGAAAAAAATGTGAAAGCAAGTGAAAGAAGATAGAAAGCAAATTTCTTTATTTTATCGTGTTTTATACATTATTTCTCCGAAAATCTATAAAATTTTAATTATACCATATTACTTTAAATAATTATATAATAAATTAAATAAATTTTTTTAAATTTCATCTTGTAATTGTTAAATGAAATTATTAACAGGTAAGTAACAGTAAGTCCGTAGGATAAGTAAGAAAAAAAAAAAAATTTTGACAAAACACGATTTTATTATTCGCCTTTGAGGGCGATACAACGAGTATGGCGATTTTCCAACCTTTCTATACTACGACTTCTCTTTCTCGTCAAAATAGGCCTCAATTTCAGCGATTACTTCATCATTGGACTCAAATTTCTTTGCAGCAAGCTTTCTCTTGAGCTCTAAAAACACGAAAAAGTCGCTGGGGGTTAAATTTGGAGAATACGGTGGGTGGGTCAGCAATTCGAAGCCTAATTCATTCAATTTTGCTATCGTTTTCATGGCAATCACTTTGAACATATAAAACGGTAACTTTACAATGTCAGCTAAATCGTGCATCTTCAAACTGCGATCGTTCATAACCAATTTGTGGATTTTGTTGATGTTTTCTGGCATAACAACCTCATTTGGGCGTCCACTGCGCTCTGCATCATTTGTGCTGGTACGACCACGTTTAAGTTCAGCAAACCACTTCTCTATCTTTTATCAAGCTAAAGTTTGGTCTCCACTGTATTTATTTTTTTTCATCAAATAGCAATGCTTTGTCAAAACTCAAAACTCACTTTTCTCCATTTTTATTTTCAATAACAAAAGTTGCTATAACTCGCGAATCAATAGTCAGATTGCGCACCAGTTGCATTTAGCCTTTAATATATGGTATGAATGTAAAAGCGATATATACTTCGTTTATATCTCTTATTTTGAAATAAAAAAAAAATATTCAGGGTTTTTAGCCTTGAATATGTTTATGGAGATTTTTCGCTCAGTGTATTTTATTTAATTGCCATTTGTATGTCTGCATGAATACATATATTTTTTATAACGAACGCCATTTATGAGGAGTGTATTATGACTGTAAGTGAGCATTTTTTAAGTGTTGGGACGTGTAAAAAGGCAAAACAAAAAAAAAAAAAAAAACAAAAAAACAGTGTAAAATCGGTGTTGAAAGTTTTAATTTGTTGTTGCTGCACATTTATACAATACAATATATTTATATATACTCGTACATATATATTTTTTTTTTGTATCCATCCACTCCACAAGAGGTGTTTATTAATTTTATATTTTATTTTTTACAACGCCATACAGTCATTTTGTTTTGGTGCTTTAATATATTAATTCTTTTTTGTTCAATAAATATTTGATACCATATAAAATGAAAAGGAGTAAGAGATGAAGGAAGAGGAATGAACAAAAATTGTAAAAAAAAATCAGTAAAAACTGTTTTGCATATTTCATTAATAAGCCTGTCAATTGGAAGTGTTTATTAGCATGATATTGAACGTTTAAAATTAAAAAATATGTTCATTTTTTATTGTTGGTAATTTTTAATCAGTTATAATGGGGCGAAATAATATTTTTAATTTAATTAATCATTTTTTGTTTAATTAAGTGGTGTTTTAAATAAATAACGACAACTTGTTACATATTGT
Organism: Wohlfahrtia magnifica; assembly: GCA_023159175.1. NCBI lineage: Eukaryota > Metazoa > Arthropoda > Insecta > Diptera > Sarcophagidae > Wohlfahrtia > Wohlfahrtia magnifica. The sequence continues at coordinate 4,676 of JAKWBJ010000514.1, forward strand.
AATACAAGTGCTACTGTCATTTGTAATAATTTTTATTACTTTTTTTTTCTTTTTTAATTAAAAACTTACCTAAAATATCCGCAGAAGAATCTTTTTCACAAAAATTCGGTGATCTTTGATAGTAGAATAGAGAAGTTTCCAATTTTCGAGCAGATCTTTGAGCATTTTTTTCCGAATTGACTTTTATATTTGAGGGCCTTTCATGACGTTCATTTGTACGTTCGGTATTGGTTAAGCCAGTATTGGATTTTTTATTGCGAGATCTTTTTAGAACCACTATGGGTTCACCGTTGCCTAAATTTGATTGATCAACTAGCAGGGCACGACGAAATTGATGCTTCAAAACTTTGCCCACAACATGAAAGTCAGGAGCTGATTTCCAACACGTTTTCAATTGACAACTGCCAGACATACCGTGGCATTTACAACGAAATTCCATGTTATTTGAAACGGCCTGTAAAGTGTAAAACATAAGAAACGATATTTAAGAAGAGATTAGATCCCTGATATTATTGTGCGTCTTCAAATTGTATATAAAATTTGAAATTTACTACTTACTATTCTTCCAGCATGATTATTATGCAAATTGATTTTCGATTGTATATCCCCTGCTTTTTCTCGACAATCCAAAAATAGTTTTGAAAATTCCACACCAAAATCCATATTATGCGAACAGCCGCCCCATTTCCATCGACTGGCTATTTTTGATCGTTCATATTTCTTTTCATCTTCGGCTGTTAGAATTTGATTCGTTTCGAGATATTGAAGAAATCTACCATAAATTCGAAGTTGCTTAGAACGGCGACGAATTGATTGATTTGGATCTTCTTCTTCTTGCTTCTCTGTACGGCGGCTATAGCTTCTTCAGTGCGCACTGTTCTTCGTGTTCCGAAAACGATCCATTGTTACTTGAATTGGTCGCTATGAAGAACGACTATGTACGCTATAAAATGGACGAAATATGCGCTGATATGCAGTTCAAACTGAGAGAAGAGAAGGCCGAAGCGGCAGTGGTCTTAAAATAACCCCTTACAATACCAAGGCCATGATAATTGTCAAGGCAAAAAACCAACTTCTTCACACTGCAGCAGCAGACTGAAAACGGCTCGTCATTTTGCTATCCGCTGGGCATTATTACAACGAATGGAGACTTCATGAAGAACATTGCGAACCGTATCAACAGGACCCGTCAAACCTATGGCCATCTACAGCCAGTGTGAAACTCCCTGCACATCCCGTGGCGCATCAAAGAGAACATTTTCAGCAGTTGTGTAAAGTCATTTGCTTTGTGCGTTTTGACCTTAGGACAAGCCAGGTTTTTGTTAAACGATGCCTGAGACAAATCCAGGGGATATTCTGGCCAACCGCCATCAGCAATGCTCAACTCGGGCAGTAAATCGGACAGATCCCAAGTACGAAGACCGAAGAGTCCGACGACAGAAGTGGAGGTGTATCGAGCATGCTTTTTGTAGACCACAGCCCGATCCAACCAGGAGCGCAAGGGGACGCCCAAATGACAGTTGACTCCGAAAGTTGCAAAAGGAGGGCAGCGAAAATAAACAAATCGTGGAATGAACTGAAGCCACTTGAAGCGGATAAACGAGAGTGAAACTCAATCGCACAATGTTTCTTAGAGTACTAAGAAGACTAATATTCTTTTTCTCGGAAAGTATAAAGAGGTCTCCCATTAAGCACTTCCTATCTTTAATTAAAAAAAAATAAAGTGTGTGTTATATCATCGCAATTGTTTATTTATTAGAAAGGCTTAGACGTTTGTGCTGGGTGGAGTGCATCCAAAATATTCAATTTTCCATAGCTCTAGCGTATAAATCCGCTAGTGTTTGACAGTGTTGGCTTTGAGGGCCTCTATGGTTTTTGGCTTATTCTTATACAAAGAAAACAATACAAAAGTAGATCTAATGGGTTCAAATCACACTATCTCGGTCACATGTTTAACCACATAAGGTTGGAGTTCATATCGTAAAATTCAGTAAAAAGTAAGTTGCTACTTATAGGGCTCATCTTATATCCTCTTCAAACAATAACTAAATTAGTGAACTGATTTTAACTAAAGTCGGTGAGTTTAATTAGTGGCTTAGAGAATTTATCAGATAGACGAATGATTTTGCCCCAATTAATTGTTTGTTTGTACGTGAAACCAAAATTTGATGTTGAACTAACTTTTTGATGCATATACACAAATACAATATATCATAGCTGTCTATGTCCAGGGTATAGGGTGTAGAAAATATTTTCAATTCAAAAACAATTTCACACAAGATTACACTTACCAATCGCTATGGTTCAATAAATTCGTCAAGTTAATTTGTCACCAGTGTCCACTCTATGATAAATAAATAAAAATGAATCAAAGAATGAAAAAGGAGGACACTTTTAACTCTTTAGCTAATAAAGTGTGATAAAGTAAGAAAATATAAGACAGTGTTGTACAAACTAACAGCATACACTTGATATGACAAATTAAATTTATAATAATTTCAGGAAGTTCACTTAAGTAAAACTGTTTGTTTGATCAAAGAAACTATAAATTGGTTGCTGTTATATTCCTCTGATATTCTTGATTAGTGTACATCATGTATTCACTTTTTACGTTAACAAAGGTCTAAGGTCATGTACAAATTTTTTCATATTAATGTTTTTTTAATTACTTTTGGTTTTCTTAAGTTATGTGAATGAATATTAGGAATTAAAAATATTCATGATGTTTTTAGCCAATTAAATACATTATTGTCACTATTATTTTAACCTTAACTGTCTGTATCTTCAAAAATGGTCATCTTAAGAAGAGAAAAAGGATTTGCAATAAATTTATGTGGCGCATTAAATTGTGAAATCAATTATAAAAATCCAGGAAAATATACTGATACAAGAACACATCAATGGGAAAATGGGAGCCGAACATGAACAAATCAGCAATAGAATCATACTGCGCATTACTTACATATACAGGGTGGGCAAATTTGAGGTTATGAAGTAAATTGGCTGTCAAATGATGACATGTCAAGAACTGACCTGTCAAGGAAATTTTAATTATGAAACGCTACACTCTTGCACAAAGAATTTTAATTGTGAAATTTTACTATCAAAATGGTGAACATTTTACTGTATCACTTCGTAAAATTCGAGCAGCTTTTCCTCGTAATCAGACTTCTTCTGAGACCGCTGTGCATAATTTAATCGCTATACTTGAGGCTCACAGTACTGTTGCTGGCAATAGATCAAAACAATACGCTTGTAGAGTAGTGGTAGTGTTGAGAACAATGAGCACGAAACATCAACTCGTCGACGTTCGCAACAATTGGGCATTATCAGCGGAACTTTGCGCAATCACGCTTATAAAGCTCAACTGGTTAAAGCCAGTCGACCATTGTTTGCGTCGAACGTTTCTGAATTGGCTGTTTGAAAAACAAAACGAAAACAATGCATTTTTGAGCAAAATCATCTTTAGTGTTGAGACTCATTCTCAATTAGGCCGTTATGTAAAGAAACAAACTTGCCGCATATGAAGCTCACAAAATCCACAAACAGTTCTCGAAAAACCATTACATCTAAAGAAGGCGACCGGATGCGGTTTGTGGTTAGGCGGCATCATCGACCCATATTTTTTCGAAAATTCTGCGCTACCAAACCACGGTAACCAATTTTATTGTGGCCACAATTTGGTTTCAAACAATTCAGTTATTGCATCAGAAATTTCCCGCACACGTAATTTCTCGATTTGGTGATGTCAATTAGCCGTCTCGATCTTGTGATTTAATGCCGCTGGATTATTTTCTCTGGGGCCATTTGAAATACCGGGTGTACAAAAAACTGACACTCTGAAAGATGAAATTCGGCGCTGCATTGACGACAAAATTTTGTGAAAACAGCGAAAGTCTGCCGATGTGCTAGAGGTGGACATTTGTCCGACATCATATTCCATTATTAGTTCCCATATTTCTATTTTATATTGGTATCAATAAAACTGAATTCGTAAAGAAATGTGTTCTTAAGCCAATTTACTTCCTAACCTCAAAATTGCCCACATTTTACATATATAATCCACGTATGGGCATAGTTTTTTTTACTGGATAGTGAATGCATGGACTTTTTGCGTAAGGATTAAATTCTGCCAAGCATTGTTTCTTAAGGTTTTAATGAACGAAAAGAGACTGGACTTGACTGCTTTTATATTTTTTTGATATATTTCTCTATTGCCACTTTTCGGCATATGGCGTCATCATTCATTTTTGGCTCCATCTTAATCGGTTTGGTGTTGTTGTTTTCACAACATCTCATATTAGATTGCACTGTTCTATTTCTTGATTTATCATGGTTCTCCAGGCGTACATGTCCGTCTATTTTTGCATATAATTTTGAGGCAGCTGCTTATGGTTAGCTATAGGTTTTACGTAATGGTACAGTCGACTTGTCTTGGATTAAGGGCTCGCCAGTTCCCCGATGGTTCGTTCCGGAGGCCGTCTTGTCGGGTCATTTGTGAACATGCGGGTTTCGGGGGATCGATATATTTCTTATGAGGACTGCGCTGGCATTTTTGGAGCGATCGTCCGCCCTAGAGAATGGGATGATGACCGGCTGCTTCGAGAGGAGGAGTGATATGGAGACCCTGGTGGTGCGCGGCTACCTGTTGCTTGTGGGTCTTCTAAGGTTGAGGGACGAGGGGCTGCTCTATGGCGACGAGGGCCTGCTATTTTTTTACAGGAGGGTCAATACGCTTGATTTGGACAGCCTGGTGTATAACACTACACAGTGAGGTGGATGTCTGTGCCTTGTTGTTGTTAATTAGTTGTAAGGAGTGTTATAAGTTAGTTTTAAGTATATGAGTGTTTCCGTTTTTCCATTTTCTGCGGAATATAGTATAAGAGTTGATTTGTTTTGGTGATGGATTGCGGCTCTTCTGCAGTATTTTAAGTTTTTTAGTTGATAAGTCTATGATAAGTATCATTTACGCATAGAATAAGTATCTACATGATTAATTGGCTTAAGATAAACTATGTAAGAACAGAATATTTGGATAAATAAAGTAAAGTAAACTACGTAATGGTACTCTTTACTCTTCTGTTTGCATTTCCTTATTACAGGGTTATTTTTACACACTCTTCTCCATATTGATTATTCTCGTCTGATTTCCGCGTTTGCTCTATTGAGCCTGTTATTGATGTATGCTTCTGCGCCGCCATTCGTTGTCACTGTACTGCCTAGATATTATTCGACTGATTGGATTTATAACATGATGTTCCCTGTGCTAAAATTGTTTCTGAGGGTATTTCTTTGACAACAATAGTAGCAAATTTTATAAAACAAAACGATGCTTTCATGAGTTGCTTTACTAAGAACTTATTTACTCTGTCAATTTCCAACAGATTTTCAAAATTAAAAAGGCATTTTATACCTAACTAAGTACAGGTTAGGTTAGGTTAGGTTAATCTGGCAGCTAACATCGGCTCATTTGGCTCCAAATTTTAGGTCCAGTTGTGTTGCCATGTGTTGCCATGTGTTGTGTATCTCCTGTCTGGCAGCAGTTGACCATTCAGTCGCCCTAAAAAAGGCAAATATTTTGTCCAAGTTTATATACTCACTTTAAGGCCACAAAAAGCCTGTTATCATCTCGCGATAGCTAACACCATTCACGGTAACTGCTTGGCCGACCTCATTTTCGAAGAAGTACGGTCCAATGATGCATCGTTTTTCAACAATTACTTGAGGATTCTAATTTATCTAAATGCGGCAATTCTGCTTGTTAACGAACACATTTGGTCGATTATGCTGACGAAAATAATCATGAAGTGCACGAGATGCATTTTGATTTGAACACCTATTTTCGTAAAAGGCTTCTACAATCTTAAAGCGCTACTCAATTGTGTACCTCTCTATGGTTAAATTTGTCAAACACTGGATAACGAAATGTCAAATGAGGTTGAGCAAAAAAGCTTGGCGTTAACATGTGACTTACAATTGACATCGTGCATTATGGTAGGACCACCATTTATATTTAAAAGCAGGAAATATCTCCAAATCAATATAAGCACGTTGTCTATTCTATTTTTTGTATTCACAGGACTTTTTTTTGTTTTCTTCTCATAGCTTATAACTTAAATTTTATTAATTTTTTGTATTATTATTTCCAAATAATCTCCCATTTCCTCTCATTTTCCCTTGATTTTTTTTTCGTATTTTTTATTGAGTATTATTGGGTACATGGAATGGTCATCACACTGCTTCTATAAATATTTTAGTCCATAATCCATATTCTATTTATTTACGAGTCTATTTTATCAAAATCTACAGTTTAACTGCATCAACAAATTGTTTTTGTGTTTTTTTCTTTTTTTTGAGTTCTTGCAGTTTAAATGTGACATAAAAAAAGAGGGAGAAAGAAAAAGAGACATTTTGACCAGAAATGGCATAAAATAATTGAAGTCTGTATTTCTGTCTATTTATCGTTATTTAAGACAACAAACTGGATATTCTTTGAATGTTTGTTGCTGTTTGTCGAGTGTTTAGAGCAGATAATTTTTCCTTCTTTTTTATAGTTTTTCCCTATACGTTTGACCCTTAACATGACACACCGTGCACAGTGTATGGAAAATGTATTTTAACCCTTTATTTTGTCTTGTATTAGTATTTGATTTTTTCTTCTTAGCTTAGAGGGATAAAGGAAAAACGATTTTTATGGTAAATTGAATTGAAAGTTGAGAAGAAATAAATTTGTTGATTACTTACCGTATACGACATGCAATAGTTAAGGGATTAAAGGATTGATGGTCAATAAGTTTAAAATCAAATCAAATTTACTTTTTTATTATTTAATAATAAGGATTATTTATTATTTATTTATTAAGGATTATTGTTATAGAAAATTCAACGATATGGGGAGAGATCAATGAAAGGTCTGGGAGGAGTATATGACCTCTCGTTATATTTTGTTGGCATATTAAATAAAAATAAAAAAAAAATTAATAAATATTGCGGTCTGTCAATATCCTCAAAAACCAATATACTTGCTTTTTTACTCCTGTTCATAAAATTACTAGCTAAAGCCCGACATGTTTCGCTATACCCATCTTAATTATTATCTTAAATGCTATCTTAGTTAAAATTTGTATTCGTTTTTAACGTTTTGTCCCCTTCTGGTCAAACTCCAAATATTTCTACCTTCCAGAAGAAAGGTGTCACGCCCACTTATCCAATCCCGCCCAGTTACAGACTGATGAAGTGCATTGTTCACGACGTTATTTGAACGTAATTTAGAAACTTCTACTATTACCATTATCAATATTGTTACGTTTTTACCTTTTTAAAAACGTGTTTTTATGAGTTCGTACATTGTAGTTAAAATAAAATAAATTTTGTGTTTGGTTTTAATTAAAAATCCTTTATTCAACACAGTTATGTGCACCACTGCTTGTAATCTTTTTTACAGGCAATAACAATTTGTATTCTTAATTACTCTGTCTGTTTACAACTTTGTAAACCACAACAATTACTCGACAGATCTTTCTTCCTAAAGATCTGCCAACCCGATCGTAGTTATAACTGAGGTTCGATCACGACCTTTTCAACCAGAGGTTGTTCACACTTAACTCTCTTTACTGAGTTAGCTCCAACTAAACTGGTTTTTACTTCACTACTAGCCTCACGAGTTTACTCTTTAGGCCTCGTTTATACGAGGAAACAATTTGATGGGAAACATTTAGTTTGGTAGCAAATTACGGGTGGGGAAGAGAGAATCGTTTTTGTCTTCGGTACTCGGCGATACGCTTTGTGGTCATATTTGCATTGTTGATATTAATTAGCTTTACTTCTTTACAATAACAATAGTAATGGAATGTTGACGACAAAATGTTCGCCTGTGTGAACGCGAATGGAAAAAACAAAAGAGAATTCAAAATGTTTTCTCGTATAAACGGGGACTTATAAACTCTCTTCGCACCAATAACACATTCGCTGAGTTAACTTTACTTAAACTGTACTCGCTGAGTTTAAGACACTTAAACTGATTGCTGTTCGCATCGATGTGCTTTTTATATGGCTGAGTAAACAACGAAATCGAAAGCTCTCGAACCTTTCGATATTTCAGGTAGATTCCATTTCTTTCTTTTAATTTCTTTTTAGTTCTTTTGCAGCCATGCGTATGTGAACATGTACCTCTTTCAGCTCTTAGTATTTGTTGTTGCTTGTTTACTGCCTGTCACTTGTTTTCTTTGTTGCTTAATTATTGTTGTCGCCGTGTTATTTTTTTTACTTTATCTCTGCTAATGTTTGTTATTGTAGATTTGGTTATTTTAAACAACACGTCTAGAGTTGATCTTGCAGCTTTTGTTTATTTATTTTAGCGATGTAATAAACGCTGTGGTGCCCAACCTTATTTTCGTAACAATATATACATATATATACACTACGCCCACTTGTCCAATTCCTCCAATTTTTTGCCTGATGATTTGTATTGGCTATGATGTCCGTTCTCAAGATATGCAGAAATTAACATTTAGTTTGTATGGGAGGTACCACACCCACCTGTAAAATTCCGCCCATTTTTAGACTCATTATTTGCACTGACTAAATATCTATTTGGGCTAAATAAAGAGACTTTTTCTATTACCATTTTGCAGATATACGAGGGCGGATTGACATTGAAGCTACCTAGCGCTAGATGGCAGCACAAACACAAAAAATTTTTCTTTTTTAGAAATTACAATCTTTCAAAAGTCAGCTGTTAAGATTTTAGCCAAATTCATCTATTAGTTTATTTGTTGTAGTCGTTTGAAGTAAGCAACTTTTGTGTTTCTTGGAAAATGGAAAAAAACGAATTTCGTGTAGTGATTAAACACTATTATTTGAAAGGCAAAACGGCGAAAGAGACAAAACAAAAGCTTGATAAACATTACGGCGAATCTGCTCCGTCAGATTATATGGCAAAATATTAGATTGCTGAGTTCAAACGGTGGTTTAAGAGGTGGTTACTGAAGAAAATATCAAGAAAATCCTCGATATCGTTTTGAATGATCGCCGGGTCAAAATACGTGATTGCTGAAATGGTAAACATATCCTATGAACGTGTGTTCCAAATTTTGCATGAACATTTGCATATGAAAAAGCTATCGGCAAGATGTGTGCCGCGTTTGCTCAGTGTTGAACAAAAACGAGTTGGACAGATCACTTCACAGCGGTGCTTGGACATGATAAAGCATAATCCTGCTGATTTTTGGCGTAGATTAATAACTGTTGATGAAACGTGGGTCCACTACTACACACCTGAAATCAAAAATCAATCGAAGCAATGGGTGGAAGCTGGTGGAAGTGCTCCGAAGAAGGCGAAGACAGCGAAATCGGCTGACAAGGTTATGGCCACTGTATTTTGATATGCATGCGAAATATTGCCCATCGATTATCTTGAAAAGATCTTGATCCACAATCATAGGAGAGTATTATCGTGCATTATTGAATCAATTGGTTGATGCAATCAAGGAAAAACGACCACATTTAAACAAGAAAAAAGTGCTCTTTCTTCAAGACAACGCACCGGTTCACACAGCATTAGATGCGATGCTAAAACTACGAGAAATCCACTTCGAATTGGTTGATCATCCACCTTTTATAGTCCAGATTTAGCCCCTAGAGACTATTTCCTGTTTCCAAACTTAAAAAAATGGCTCGCAGGAAAAAGATTCATCTCAAACGAAGAAGTGATTACCGAAACTAATGCGTATTTTGAGGAGTTCCCAAAATCGTATTATTCAGATGGTATAAAAAAGTTGGAAAATCGTCTTACTAAGTGTATTGAGCTAAAAGGAGACTATGTTGAGAAATGAATGGTTTTTGAAAAAAAAGTGTTTTTCCTACTTAGGTAGCCTCAATATCAATCCGCCCTCGTAGAAAAATTAATATTTACTTTGTATGGGCGTGGCAGCGCCCAGTTGGGATTTTTGAAATTTATATAGCAGACACACAGAGACACATTGTAAAAATTTCAAGAAAATCGGCTCAGCCGTTTAGCGGCTGTACATATATACAAACAAATACACATTGATTTTTATATATAAAGATTCATATCGTGCGTTTTGGTTGGACCATCCTTAACATTCCAGTTATAGGATCTTGCGACTGTATGGCTAGGTGGTAAACATTAAAACAAAGCCTGCTTTAAAAGCTTTCAAAAATCTTTTCTTTTGGAGGGAGAAATAGAAAACTAGAAAAACGTTGAACAAAGTGAGCCGAGCATGAAGGCTATGTTAGAAAGAGAAACAATTTTTTGCAAAGAAAAAAGTACTTTTTTAAGTGAAAATAGATACAGATTACAGATTATGAAACTTCTCCCAAATTATACAATTAATTTAATCATTTAATCGCTTTAGATTTCGATGATGGTTATATATGTTTTTAATTAAAGCAGCGAATTAAATAAAAAAAAACAAGAAAATGTATTTATTTTATTTAATTGAAAAATAAATAGGTTTGTATGAACCCCATATGACAACGACTACTTCACTTTAGTCAAATAAATAACGAACTGTTTTTAATCCCTATCACCAAAGAGATTTTTTTATTTGATTTTGTTAACAAATCTAAAATCCCAACAATCTTACGCTTAAAATTGCATTTTTGTTTGCCTCACAATTGCAAAAACTCAACAAATCAGCTTAAAAACGGATCAATTACAAACGAAACGAGAAATTCTTCTCTTTTTTTACAATTAAACGATTAAACGTTTTGCGCCTGCGCCTGCGCCACTTCATGCGTTAAATTCGTACGTTTTTCCGTTTGATTGTCTATTTGTGGTTTCGATTTCTGTATTTTTTTTTGTTCGTTTTTCATAGCTGCATTGGTTTGTTTATTTGTGCGTCTGACTGTTAATGCGGCTTAATGCGATTGCATTTGAGATTTTTTGCTTTTGGTTATTAACGCATGACAAAATTTTTGCAATTTAATTTCAATCTGCTGCTGCTGTTGCTGCTGCTGCTGCTGCCATTGATCGGTAATTGATCGGCTTTGATTGAAATTGTGTTTAAATCATAATACAAATGTGTGTTGAGTGAGTGAGTGAGTGAATGAGTGTTGGGTAATTGGCAATTGAAAATTGTGATGGCATTTAATGTCGTTTTTCTTTGTTGCTCATCTATCTGCAGCATCATCAATAAATCGACACCATTTAAGCGCCTTTTCTTTACAGCGGCAGTGGGAATTTAAGAAATTACATGTGTGTGAGTTTTGTGTGTGTACTTTTAGGATTTATTTTTCCGTTAAAGCAATTGTAAGGCTTGTGAAAAACGTTACGTTTTTTTTTCAATTAATTTTTAACGTTATATAGTAAAGATCTTCAAAACTAAAGAGTGGTCCAACAAAAACGCACGATGTTAATTGTTAATAAAACAAAAAATTTTCAGAAAATTATCTTAATAATTTTTATTATGATATTATATATCCATGACAATTATATGTGAAACGAAATACTTGTTAAATGCTCGCCACGGTTTCAGTGGCATGCCTCTATCCGTCGGTTCATATTTTCAATGACTCTGAAACATTAAGTAAGAGAAGTTCTATTTCGTTAATGTGTTGAATTATGTATTTGATCCTTTGGCTCTTGAATTGTTCTTGGCTTAATGATGTAGACTTTCTCTTTTAAATGTCAAATCACATGATCGTGGCAGCCAATTAACATCGCCATGACATGAAATAACACGAACATTCGCGCAAAAGAGCAATTTTTTCATTGACTGTGTGGCAAGTGGTATTATCCTGTTGAAATTACATATCGTCTAGGTTCATATCCTTAATTTCTGGCCACAAGAAGTCCGCTATCATCTCTCTATAGCGAACACCATTCAATGTAACTGCTTTAGCTGAGCTCATTTTCGAAGAAATATGGCCCGATAATGTCGCCATCCCATAAACCGCACCAAACAGACACTGTTTGTGGATGCATCGGCAATAAGCACTCGTGGATTCTCATTTGCCCAAATGCTCTCACTTCTGTGTGTTCAACTAACCAATCGGCGTATTGATGACGCTTGAAATGGTCAGTGGGCTTGAGTCAACTGAACCTTGTAAGCGTGTAAACTCAAATCTTTATTCAAAATTCGAGGTTGATGGCTCTACTGCCACACTATTGCGAACAACAGCAATATTTCCTTTAGAACGAACTGGGGGAGCATGCACAGGTGTTTCTACATTTTCAACACCCCGCTTTGCTGAAATTTGCACACAATTCTTCCGATTGTGGACACATTTGGTCGGTTATGCTGACCAAAAACATTACGAAGTGCATGAAATGTATATTGATTTGAACGCCAATTTGCGTAAAATGCTTCAACAATTTTAACGTCCTGCTCACTTGTGTGCCTTTGCATGGTTGAATTTGTTAAACATTAAAGCAAGGATATGCTAAACTAACTTTCATCGTGCATTATGGTTGGACCACCTTTTGAAATGATGGTTCTGGATTAGTCACACGTTCCGTAGACCCCTTAATAACATAACCCAGAATGTTGTCGATTGGAAGCCACAGCGAAGCAGAAAAAAGTATTCCCAAGCCACACGTAGGCAGCTAGATACCGAAACAGCTGTGTGCAACAGATTGTGGAATGAGCTAAAGACTCTGGTATTAAACAGATTGCTGAACAATATTTCTATTCATTTCAACTTATATTTCTTCATTCATGACGAATGTTGGCCGCCAAATGCTCAATTGTCTCTGGTTTGTCGGAATAACACTTATTTTTAACGGTGCCCCACAGAAAATAGTCCAACGGTGTGAAATTGCAGCTTCTTGGTGGCCAACTGACATCACCATTTCGACTAATTAAATGGCTATCAAACGTTTGACGCAATAAATCAATTGTGGCATGAGATGTGTGGTAGGTTGCACCATCCTGTTGAAACTTAACAGCGTTCACATGAAGAGCGGGCACAAAAAATCGATTATCATGGTGCGATAGGTGTCTCCATTGACCGTAATGGTTGCGCCGTTCTCACTTTCAAAGAAATATGGATTAATGATGTCTTCGCTCTAGAAGCCGCACCAAACAGTCACCCGTAATGAATGCATTGGCATCTGTAAGACCACGTTTGGGTTTTCTGAGCCACAAATACAGCAATTTTCCTTATTAAGGCACCCACCAAAATGAAAATGAGCCTGATGCGAAAAGATGATTTTTTCGTGCAATTTTAAATCCCAACGTTGCTCAAGCTTAAGTCGATTCATTTCGTTCAGTGGACATAATATACTGAATTTTGTGATAGAATAGAATGACGTAAGTATTGCCAGATTCGAAATAACTGCTGGATCAAATGTAAACCGATAGACGGCCCACTCGATACTAAGTGAAGATCACCACCACCGCTTATCAAGGATTTTTACCACTACACAGTCATATGAAGGCGATTTACAGTAAATAAGTCATCTGCTTAGCTTTAAAATCAACTTGACTAGTGAAACTGAAACAATGTAATGGATGCATTGCAGAAAGCCACTCCTTAGAGGAGTGACGTAGAAACAAAACCAGTGATGAAGCATTTCTTAACAGGTACCAACAAAGTAGGGCATCTTTTACGTTGGAATACTCTTAGTTTTTACCTCCTAGAGACAAAGATGCCAAAAGTCTGACTTAACTTTGTTTAGAATATTATTTTTTGGATCCACCACACCAGTCGATTAAGCATTCTAAGTAGCAAAGCGTGTCCACCTCCTTTAACACTTCATGGTTGCCTAGATATGGTTATAATTTATTTACTCGAACCTACAATTTTGAAAGCGTAAACGTCTCTAACCACTGCTTCTTAAGCTTTAGATCAAATTGTAGAAGCTGCTCGTTCTCTATCCTTAGCGTTATCTTGTCCTTTTAACTTCTGTTCTTAGGAAATTCGCTTTTGCACAATTGCTTCAGGTTTTTTTAAGAGCCCATGTTGTTTGTTCTTCGCGAAAAGATCAAGCTTATGGCTTCTTCTCACTATTGGATTGAACCTTCAAAATATGCTCACTTAGTTCAGGTTATCTAAGGGAATTCTCCGCTCACCGCTTGTAACTGCAATCAGACTTATGGTATGTACATTGACTTGTGTAACCTTATTAAGGTTCTTGCAGAGAATTCAGTTGACACGTCGTATATTGCTTCACTGACTGCCACTTATTGCTTTTATTTCTTATAATTTTGTTGTTGTTTTTTTAATAAAATTGTGCAAATTGACCCACTTTCTGTAAAAAAAAAACTTGACAAATGGATAGAATCAAATTTGTGGCAAACCCGTTAAAAATGTAAAAATTTTCAAAACGAATTTTGTTTTTTTGATTCGCCATAGAAAAAACAGTTTATTTTCACTTTCATTGCCTGCAGTCGTTGAAGAAAGAAAACACCTTTTGGTCTAAAATAAAAAATAAAAAATAAAAAATATATTTCTCAAGAAATTATTCATCATTAATCATAATCCGAAAAGCATTCCGGATGCAAAAACATTTTGTAATTTTCATTATTTCCCCCGCTCTCTGTCTCTCCATCATCACTGTGTCTTCGTGTTGCATTTCTTTACACAATGTGACACGAATCAACATAATTACACGTTTTAGTTGCACTCTGGTCAACACAGAAATACGACAAAAAAAAAAAAAACATAATTGATGACAAATGCAATGCAATGCAACACAACGTAATGTTGTTGCAACATCATCATCGTCATGTCCAAGTATTTTGTATGCAACTAAAATAGGCGGTAATTTTTTGAAAAAAAAGAAAAAAAATATTTTTTATTTAAAAGTAAAGTAGAGGGAGTTTATCAACGGTACGTTTAACTATAAAAAAATACTTTTTTGATAACCCGTAGGCATCTTTTGTTTGAGTGTTGCAATAATGCATTTAAATCCTTAACTGAAAAGACATACACACACACACACACAAACACACCCAAGCGAAATAGATGAAATAATTGACCAAAAAAATTAAAAAATTTTTGGAAGAAGAAAAAAAAGGTACTTTTAACACACGTAACTAAATATTTAATGTACCATATATTACTTAGACTGTCCGTCCGTCCATTCATCCATCTATCGTTCTGTCTGTCTAGATAACTATAAAACTAGTGACGGTGGTGGTGGTGGTGGTGGTGGGGATGGTGGCAGTTGCAATTGCACTTTTTTTCTATTCATTTAAGGCTGCATTATGAATATTTTTTTTTTGGCTTCTTTTTCATTCATTTCATGTCGTTGTCGCAGTTGTATTTGCGGTACAAAGTTGATATTGCATACCGCCGCCGCCACCGCCGCCGTCGCTCATATACCACCTTGGCTTTGTCGTTAATGTAGTTATTGTTGTTGTTGTTGCCATTGTAGTATATTACAGCAATTAAAAGGCCGTACTTAACCATGTGTAAAGATGCAGATAAGCGCCTTATTTTTAGTTTTATTTTTCGATTTTTTTTTGTTTTTTTGTTTTTTTTTTTTAATTTCGTTGTTTGTTATTTAACAAAAACATAAGAATCTAAATATAATTTATATTTGATATACATATGTATGTACATACGTATGGTATATGTATGTATGTATAGTATGTATGTATGTACTTGCAATTAATTTCTTAAAAAAAATCCCTTTTCATTTGATCATCAGAAATGGACAGACACAAACGTTCATGTATAATTATTACAGACTAGAGATACTCGAATACTTACAAGTAACGCCACTGATACTTGCATGTTTTACAAAATACATACAAACATACATACATACCTATGTACATGCAAGTACACTTAATAACCAAAATTGTCTCATTTGGCTTTTTTCAGCTTATTTTCAATTGAAATTCCACCAGAAATAATAATTTATTTCATATGTAAAATGATATTTTTGTCCATAAACTCGTATCGTATCCTACGTATTTATGTGGGTGATTTTGTTGAAGGCAATTATTTTCGTTTTCTGTTTCGTTTGGTCAGTTACATTTGAAAACTTTTTAAAACGATTTTTAATTGTTTAATGGGTCAGACGAAAAAAGGCTCGTTTGTTAATTGAAAAAAACAAAAAAAACAAAAATTATTAAGTAATGTGTGCCGCTGTGGTATGGTGGGTAAGAAACCCGCCTACCAACCAGAAGGTCATCGGTTCAATACCGGTCCAGACCATCTTAAAAAAGAAAATGTTTTTCGACAGCGATATCGTCTCATATAACATTAGCCAGTAACTGGTTATGAGTATTACTTACTATTGAAAACTTCCCTAATGCATTTGCTATTCGGAGCCGGCGTTAAACTGTAGGTCCCTTTCAATGAATTTAAAAATACAATCGGGTGCTGCTCATTTACTGAGAGAGAAGTCCTGATGCTCCTTCATGGAATGTTATGGGAATTAATATATAAATATTATTAAGTAATATACAAAACAGGTCAGTTAATAAGTCCCTAGGATAAGTAAGGACAAAAACAAAATTTTGGCAAAACTCGATTTTATTATTCAACGAGTATAGCTATTATAGTACGATTTCTCTTTCTCCTCAGTTTCAGCGATTACTACATTATTGTACTTAAATTTCTTTCCAGCAAGCATTCTCCTGAGATCTGAAAACCGGGTGGGTATGCAATTCGAAGCTCAATTCATTCAATTTTGCCATCGTTTTTATCGATTTGTGACACGGTGATTTGTCTTGGTGAAACAGCACTTTGTTTTTGCAAATATGGCCGTTTCTTTGCAATCTCAGCCTTCAATTTATCCAAAAGTGCACAGTAATAGTCAATGTTAATGGTGGTTCCTTTTTAGAGATAGCCGATGGGGATGACCCTTACTGAATGCACTGCATGATACTAGGAAAATATGTTGGTACCAGGAAAATATGTTGTGGGAGGAAAAATGAAGAGGGAAGTATAGTAGTGTTTATAGACATTGGATTAGAACTTATCCGTATCGTAGGTGACAGGAAAAACTTTCTGGGGAAGATCGTTCCACATCCCAAAATACAGACTCCATCACCTTACCGGCCGATACGGTTCGTCGATTGCTGTCCAATCAGCTGATTATGGTGTGTAATAGTAAGGCCTTGTTTTATTCATTGACATATATCGACGATAGAATTCAATTTTATTGCGGCTTAACACCGCCAAATACTCCTCTAAAGCATTAATTCGTTGTAGGTTTTGGTCGACTGTACCCACTTTGTACAGATCCTTAGCATACCCAAATGTTTGTGTAAAACGGTACAAACACTACCATAAGATATCTTTAGAATGTCAGCTAGCTCGTGTCAAAATTTGTTTTTTTTATGTTTTCTGGAATAACAGTCTTATTTGGGTGTCTACTGCGTTCTGCATCATTTGTGCTGGTACGACCAGATCTAAGCAATAAAATTAAGAAAAAAAAGTGACTTTTGGCGAAATAGCAAGAGCTGTTTCATTAAGAGAAACCATCAGTTCACACATTTCCTATAGCCATTCCCAAAATCAAAGAATTAAAGATCAAATTGCTTTACCACGCACTTTATTTGTCAGACTAAGCAATGCTGGATTATTTTCTCATTGCAAACTTGAAAAAATGACTTGGAGATTGAAGATTTGTCAACAATGAAGAGAACTAGGCTGCTGTTAATGGCTATTTTATGGTCTCGTAGTGAATTCGATATAATAGGACTCCTACTTAGCACATTTTTAAATTTTGTGTTATTCAGGCGGCGATTAGATCTCTGTTGTGTTTGAACTCTAGCTTTGGACTGGTCGAGGACTGTTATGACTCGCTTGGGAGACTGTCAGGCCACCTCATTTGGTTTCCTGGTCTCAGGGACATTTCGGGATACAATGAGGTTGGTAAACTAGCTAAAGCGTGCACACTCCTTCCGGACATCTATCCACACATATCCATTAGGCAGAAGTATTGCTTTGAGGGGCATTCTTTTTCATTGCTAGACTCACATGGCCCAAGTGGTATATGAAACGTACCAACCAACTATTTAAACTTGATCTTCAGAGCATCTCCTCTGTCTTATTTATTCTCACAGATCATTGTGTTATGAGAAGGTACGTACAGAAGCTAGGCTTTTCTGCGAATGACTTCAGTCGACACTGTAGCTTACAGGCGATCAGTCCGGGGCCGTTATTTGGCCAAAATTGGAGTTAGCAAGTTGGTGAATCCCTTCAACTTCGTACTAAGAAGCCTGACCAGAGGGAGTCGGGAGCCCCAGGGACTTCGGTCCATGCTCTAATTTTGAGTAGGCTGTCTTTTGGGAGCTTCATGGTGGCTGTGGCTGAGCGTGAGGCTCAGTGTGGTGTTGCATCTCCTCAACCGGGTGCTGTGTCCCATATCACGGCAGGAGTTTGGATGGTCTCTAATACTTCACTTCTTAATAACGCGCCTTTGAATTTGGTATTCACTTATGATTATCATGGGTGGGGAGCGTTGGTGGACGTTATTCCACCCGTGCCTCGGGTACCGTGAGGAATTTTAGCGCGGCGATACTCACGTTAAAAACGACTTCACTTGTCGGCGTTGTAGGTCAGTTCAAGAGGAGGAGAGCGTGGTTGGCTTCATTGTCACTTCCGTGTTTAGCTCGGCAGCTTAATTTTTTGATGGCTTATCAGAGCTATTCATCATTGACATCAGGTTGATAGCCAGATTAATTAGACTGTCGGGCTGGTTTCCGACTTAATTTAGAGAAGTGCTTCTGTGCTTTGCCTCTGGTTGATCATCAGCACCGGTTAGTCCGGTTTTTGGTGACTAGCACAGGGACAACTCTTCACGTGATATTACAACAGGCCGCTGTGCGTGCTCAAGTGTGCTTTGATATGACGATGATGCTACTCCCTCCTACCTATCTACCGGTTAACAGAAGCTGTGATACATTGAAAATTGCCATACAAACAAAATTATCAAATTGTTTTGTTATGACGCGTTGGACGAACATGTTTCGAAAAAATATATATACTGCCTTAGTCGAAAACCCTTTACTTTATAAAATTCAAATTTTCAAATATCTCGCTCATAAATTTATTGTCTTTTTATATGTATGGAGTGTTGAAAGCAATTTTCTTAACTTGTCAAAAATATTTGAAAAATTTACTCGCTCAGCCAAATCAAAACAGACTGAAAGCAAACTGGAGAAAAAATGTGAACAATTGACATGCAATAAATGCGTTAACATGATGAGCTTTTTAAAACAATGGAACTCCTCCAACTCTAAAACTCTGCTGTGTTGTTGTTTTGTGCTGTTCCAATGGACGGGCTTAAAATATTTGGAATTTCACATAAAGTCCCCACAGGTATTGAATGCGAGTAAAATAATACAGTGAAGGGACAAACAATAAGAAAAAGAAAGGAAAAAAGCAACCAGTCAGGATCAAACTTAACCTGTTAACCTGAGCAAAGATGAAAACAAAATTCCAAAAAGAAGAAAGAAAAAAGAAAAAATAAATCATGCGAGGGTAGTTAACAAAAGTTAAACAACAATGTTGTCAATAGTTTTATTTTTTACGATGTGTTGGCAATTTTATGATGCTGATGCTCTATTGCTGCGGCTGCTGTTGCTGTTGTTGATACTGTTGATACTGATGATATGATTTCATGTTGTTTGTCTTTTTAGAATGTCTGCAACATTTGTTGCCACAGTGGGGTGTCTCTGCCACAGCTACAATAACCTCTACAACAACAGCAGTCATCTCTTACAATCATTGCAACATCAATCGATTGATCAGTCTCTCTGTGTGTCTACTTTCTTTGTTAACTACGACAACGATGACGTTGCATTGCATTGATGTTGCATATGATGTTTGTGTCCATCCGTTGGCTGTTTTATTAAAGACACCAAATAAAGCAAATGAAAAAATGGCAGCAGTAAAATTCCTTTTATTTGTTATTTTTTTGATTTAATAGACGTCTTAGCCAGTTTGAATTTCTTTTTTAGCCAGAGTAGACTGCTTGGGGTCTGTTCAATTGTCTACTGCTGTCTGACTCTTTGTCTGTCGTTGTCGTTTTTAAAAATTCTGTTGTTGCTGTTGCTATCTTCTCTACTTTGAATCCTTTTTTTTTGCTCTCCACCTTGATTTCGCAATTGCTGTTATTGCCGTATTGGATTATTGTCGTTGCAACTACGAGCATAGTTTATATTATTAATGTTGTTGCTGTTTATTATCGTTATTGTTGCCGCTGTTGTTGTTGGGGTCTGTAACCGTGCCCAATTTTTGCTAAAAGAAGAAATCGTTATGATTGCAACCAACTATCACAACAACATAAACAACAATAGCATTTATTCTATAAGTAAAGAATCCCAAGACTAAGAAGAAAAAAAAGACAGGAAAACGTAATAGAAGCTGAAGATGGCCAGGATATACAATACAAGTAAAAATAAAACACGATTTTGTTGGAATTTTTTATTGGTTCTGTGCCTTAGAATGGTGCTGCCTAATCTAATTCATTGTATATGATATTCCCTCTCCATATAAGAAAAGCTTATTTGCAAGCTTAAAAGCAAAAAGGGTTGCCAGAATATTTTTTTAATTTTTAATTATAATAAAAATCCTTTGTAAATTCTTTGTGTGAACTTTTAAACCTTTTATAGGTATTGAAATCTGTTGTGAAATCCCTAAGCTTCACATCAGCTTCACCTCAGATCTAGTGATGTAGTTTTCAAAGTGTGCAAAGACATTGCCTGTTTTTTACTAATGATATCTTGAAATGATGAGATCGCCCTCATTAGGTGTAATAACAAAGATTGTAATCTGCCTAACCTTTCCGAATCCAGCTTTAGACTGATAGAGGCGCTATATTAAGTATAGTTGAGAAATATCTTCATTATTACTAACAAGTAATAAACACTCTTCCTTAAAACGGACTATTCTGGATAACAATTTTTTGTAGAAAAGAATATACGAAAGAAGAAATTCATACTTTTGGTTCACTAGTTATTACTTCGGAGACTAGTAAGCAAAACAAGAGGTTTTCAAAGTTGTTTTTTAGGGTCTTTAGTCGTTAAAGCCCACTTCTTTGGTGACAATCTTCTGGTCTTTAACCCGCATTAGAACAGAATTTTAAGTGATTCGATTGTGTGCGCTGTTCCTCCAATTTCTCATATCAAGTTTCTCTCGGATAAAAACGTGAAAGATCTTTTTGCCGTCTAACGATACTCATGCAGTTCATGATTCATTCAATGTCTATACTCGCCGCAAACGCAGACTAGGCCATATATTTCATGAAGATTTTCCTCTCGAAGACTCTAAGAACAGTTTTATCTGCTTGCGCAATGAAGATGAGCTTTCAGTCTACAGTAGTCCAAAAAAAAACTTCGCTAGGAGTAAATCCGACCTGATATAATAAAGAGTCTCAGAGCGACGCACAAACTGTGGACAAATCGACGCCCTAGAGTGGCGAAGTCATCTCTGATTGTTCTAAGCATCTGGCAATTTACCAATCTTTGATTAGACTTAAGATGGTAGTGAGTGGTGCTGCACAGCAATGTTCCGGACCGATGTAGGGGTATCATGAAATCCTTTGGGTTGTAGTACGTTTTGGCTCTAATCGATGCAATATACTACTGGGTGGCCCTACTATTGACTAACTCTGCCATGCAAGTTGTTTTCGTTTCTGGCTTAAGCATCCAAACTTAAGCGCACATAACATACCTTTGAGTAGCCAGTCCTATTATCGATCGAATCTGCCCTGCAAGTTGTTTTCGTTTCTGGCTTAAGCATCCAAACTCGAACTCGGCTGAGTAGGATATAAAGTGAATAAGGCCTTAGACTTGTCTGTACCAATAGTTCTGATCTCAGAATTTACTTTGGCAACATTTTCGTTACTAAAGCTCTTGTTGCAGATTGAATATAAACAAAAGTAGCTTTGAAGTTTAGACCTACATATCTCAGGAAATAACTCGATTTGAAGTTGCGTTGTAAGCAAAGCTTCCAATGAAACAGAAGAATTTTGTACTGTAGGATAGTAAAGAATTTGTCAAACTTTAGTTATCTTCTTTGCTTTTTTTTCCTAGTGGACTATGTTAGTGTAGAAGTACTAACTGCCTTTGGTAATTGGGATTAATTTCTTTTGTCTTTTGAAGGTCTTTTTTGTATTTCCAAATAATTAATTGCTTTTAAGGATTTCTAAGTAAAAATTCAAAATCAAATCAATTGTTAACCCTGATCTTCAAGGTATGCTATCATTTACAGCGACAGTAACAACTGCTAAAGCAGCAGCAGTAGGAACAGAAACCGTAATCGAGAAAGATAGGTATGTTGTTATAATAGCAGCAACAACAACAACAACAGCAAAAACAACACCATCAATATAATCACATCTGGCATTATTTTTTAACTTGGACTTGCTGCATCTTTATCGTTGTCTACATGTAAGCTTGATACTCCAACCAATAGTCAGTCGTCTGTCCGTACGTCTTACGATTTGCCTGGTTCTGAGAGTTCTGTGTGTTTTTTTCTATTTTTTCCTGCAACTTTAAGTCTTCTTCACTCTTGTTGCATGTTTATCATGCTGCAAATTCGCAGAATTCCAAATTCAAACGAATGCAATGCAGTTCATGTTGCTGGTGTTGTGTTGTTATGTGGTGTGTTGTGTGGTGTGCTGTGGGTATGGTTGTTTGTTATGAGTTTTTGTACGATATCTGACTGTGGTAATATCGCACAAGTACTGGATAATATGAATAGTTTTTCATGTTGTTGTTGTTGTTGTTGTTGTTGTTGCTGCTGCTGTTGTTGGTGGATATTAAATTAAAAACTTTCGTAGTTTTTTTTTGTTTTTTTTTTATAAAGTAATTCTGCATATTGCCATAAGTCATGACTACAGAGTTTTTTTTTTTTTTTGTTAAGAAAATATACGAAAAAAACGAAATTATTGTTGTTGGTGGCTGCCGTATGAAGAAAATAATAATAAAAACAGCAACAAGAACAACAAGAACACAAGCAACATTAACTGCAATTGCAGCAGCAATAAGAAGGCAATAATAACAACAACGTACGGGCAACTGCAACAAATAATAATAATAATAAACCTGCAACCACAGAAGAAGAAGAAGAAGAAGCAGAAAGAGAAGAAAAAAAAATCTATTGAAAGGGTTTTCATTGTTGGCAGTTGTAAACAATTTTTTTCGAGATCAACATGCTCGATTATGTTTTACAATCGTTGTTGTATTCTCAACTCTTTTTCTCGTTCGTATCGTTTGTTACAACCACACCAACAACAACAATTTAACGAAAAATTAAAAAAATAAGAAAAAAAAACACGAAATTGACTAAAAAGTAGTGACTAAAGTTACTTGTTCTCAGTTTTGTTGTAGATAATTTGTTGAAATGAAATTACAAAATATTCGTTGTATTCGCTGTATTTGGTTTTGGATTTAGATTCGCGTACTCATATTATATGCTGATTATAATAATTCGTAAACCATTTTATTATTATATTCTCTCACTCCTGCTCTTTTATTTTGTCTGTTTATTGTTACTGTTGCTGCTGCTGCTACCATTGCTGCTGTCTACTTACTGTATGCATAAGTACAATAGTAGTTGGGGCTGAGTTGCATTTAGCATCCAATAGCTTGCTTTCCATTTAATATCCTGCAGATATTCTTTCTTACCATTTTTGTTTTTGTTGTTTTGTGGCCTGAATTGCATTTTTTGGTAGTTTTCGGTGGCGTCGTCAGTCGTCAACAGTGTAAAAAGTTCTTTGTAAACGATTAAATAGGAATTCAATAAAATTATTTTCCTAATAATTATACGGAAATCGTACAGTTAACTATATAGACAATCAAGATCGAATACTTCTTATGCTACAGTGGAATCTTGCTATGAGTAAAGGGGTTTATAGCCCACTTTTCTCATATTGATTTTGCAAGTAAAGACATTTTTAAAGAAATGGCGATAAGGCAGCAAATTTGAGCGACAACTGGCTGAGCTGTGAGCGACTAGTTATTAAAATGTCATTGCCTTCTTATAAAAGACTAAAACGTTTAAAAAAATATTTGGTGTTCATCCTATAAATCATGTAAGGCCACTGAAGCCGAATAAAAGCTTAATGAATACTGTTAAGTTTTTACTCGTTTTTAAAACGTTTATTAATGAGTTCGTAAATTGCAGTTAAAATCAAAATAAATTTGTTTTTGGTTTTCAGTTAAATAATTCTTTATTAACACAATTTTGTGCGTAACCTTTTAACAGGTAATAGCAAATTCTCTTCATTACTTTCTGTTAACACCTTTTGTGTAAGACAATAATAACTGTTACACAGATCTTTCTACCTAAAGATCGTCCAGCTCGATCGTTGTCACAATTTAGGTTCGATCACGACCTCTTAAACCAGAGCTTATCCACACTAAACTCTCTTCACAATGAGTTTTCTCTAATTAAGTGTTGCTCTGAGTTTACACCAATAAACTCTACTCGCTGAATTTACACCAAATAAACTGACTGCTATCTGCATCGATGTGCTTCTTTTATAGCTGGGTAAACAATACTTCGAACAATAATACTTCAGGTAGATTCCATTGATTTATATATCTTTTTCTTTAGTTCCTATGCAGCGACCTGATCGTAAACATCTCATTTGTTTCGTTGTCTGCTTGCTTTGTTGTTGTGGTTTATGTTTATTTGTAAACAAGCAAGTAAAGGGTCCGCCAAATAAATTTTTGTTTTGAAAATGCTATAACAAAAACTACTGAATATTTTCTCAAATTTCTTTTTTTTATTTGAAACTACAATCCTTCCGGTTAATAATGGAAAATAATTTCATTTAAATCGCTGCCTCGGCTGGCCATGCAGTAGCCTACACTATCGGTCCAATTTTTAAGCACATTATCGATTGTGTGCAGCTGTATTTCACCCATGACTTCACGAATATTGTCCTTTAAAGCGTCAATTGTCCCTCGCTTGTTGGCGTAACACTTATCTTTGACGGCACCCCACAAATAATAGTCCAACGGCGTGAAATCGCAGCTCCGAGGTGGCCAAACGACATCAGCTCTGCGGCTGATAATGCGACCTTCAAAAACAGGGCGCAAAACATCGAGTGTAGCTTCGGCTGTGTGGCACGTAGCACCGTCCTGTTGAAACCAAATGTTGCTAATATCCTCCTCTTCAATTTTTGTGAACAAAAATTCGTTCAACATGGCCCGATAACGATCGCCATTGACTGTAACGGCCACTCCTTGCTCATTTTCGAAGATAAATGGCCCAATTACGCCTCTAGACCGAAATCCGCACCAAACAGTGACTCGTCTTGGGTGTATCGGCTTTTCAATGTATGCGTGCGGGTTTCTGTGCCCCAAATGCGACAATTTTGCTTGTTTACATACCCGCCAAGATCAAAATTAGCTTCATCTGAAAAGATGATTTTTTTTATTTTTTTCATTCTGCAACATTACCATGATATTCAAAGTAATGTCGCAATATTTCCCAGCGTATACACAACCATATTCGTTCAGCGGAAGGATAAAACTAATTATCTGTAAAATCAGACATAAGCTAAGTGTTACCATTCACGAAATAAGCACTAGTTGAAAAAAAAAACGTTAGATGGCGGACCCTTTATTTGTTTCTGTGGCTTTTGTTTATTTTTTAGCAATGTAATAAACGACAGTAGTTCCAAAACTCAATTTTCGTAACAATACAATGGAGACTCCGTACCTCTAATCACAATCGCTAAAAGGTGATTTACTAAATTCTGTTCTTGTCGTCACGGGCGTCGAATGTTAGGATTTCATAAAACGGGTCGCCACGTCATAATGATAATGGACGATTGTAGAAAAAAGTCCGTAATTTGATTTGAATCATCTCAACCTAGCGAATGCTATAATTGCTCATAATCACATAACTGCGTAATCAGTTCTAAGTAAAGTTTGGCAATGTTAAGGCAGAATTCGAAATAGTTTTTTTTAATTCTTCGTAATAATGAGCGAAAGAAAAAATCATCAAAACGCATCAGAGAACAAAGAACAATCAAAACAAATCCACTTTTTTTTCGGGGAAATTGAATCAGCGAAGGTTTGGTCATTTTGTCTTCAAATATAATATAATTGCCTTTACCGGCGAACATTATTAGAGTTTTGGATATACTCAATATTGAAGTCATGTTTACACAACAATGTTCTTTCATAATTCGCTTTTTCGGTCACAATTTAACCTCCAACTAAGAGCCGAATTACATAATTTTCCATACCAAATTTTAAGAGCGAATAACTTAAACTGTAAGTAATTCACTTTAATTACCCTGTTTATTACTATGCCGCTGTGGTGTGGTACATGAGACTTAGACCAAACTGTAGCAGGCGACTGGCTGTAGGTATTACACCTGTATGTCCCTATCACTTTGATTGAGAGAAGAGACCCATTGTTTCAGTTGGGATGTTGCGGGAATTATATATGTGTATGTGTTTGTTCAGGCTAAATTTTTTATATAATTTTCTTAGGTTTTATCTATTTTTAAAAATAAATTTACTTGCAAATAACCACACGATAAATTAAAATAACAAGGACAAGAAGATAAAATATCAAAGCGTATTAGAAAGGTATCGTGTGAATTGAATAATTCGTATAAGTAATTAAATCTTTAAATAAATCTTTAGTTGTCTTTTTTAGGACAACATTTGTGTCCCTTTAGAGGACATAACAAAAAAATTCAATTGTACAGGGTGTCTGCTGGGAAGGTATACTACTTTGTTTTGCCGCCAATTTGTTAAACATTAGTCTTGACAGTTCATATTTGGCAGTCTTGAAGTAGAGACGTGGCAAATTTATTATGGAAAAATATTCAGTAAACCAACGTGTTTCAATCGTTAAAACATTTTTTAAAACATTTCAATCGTCGATTTTCATGAAAAAATCGTAATGAGTGACGAGGAACATTTTCATTTGAATGGTTATGTGAATAAACAGAATAGTCGGTTCTGGGCAATGGAAAACCCTCAAATTATTCATCAGTCACCTTTGCATCCATTAAAAGTGACAGTCTGGTGTGCAATTTGGTCAGGGAGAATCACAGCACCTTAATTCTTTGAAACTGAAAATGGCGTAACGGTAACTGTCAATGGGGAGCGATATCGTGATATAATTGAAAACTTTTTAACTCCACAACTGCATGCTTTTGGCTTGACTAACATGTGTTTTCAACAAGACGGTGCCACATCGCATACAGCCAGGATTACAAATTGTTTCAAGGAATGTTGATGTTGATTGGCCTCCACGGTCGCCTGATTTGACTGAAAAGCAAGGTTTATGTAAACAAGCCAGAAACGCTGGAGCAACTCAAACAAAATATTCGTAATGAAATTAATGAAATACCGCTTGAAATGAGTGAGAATGTAATGAAAAATGTGCTCAAAACGGCTCGCATTGGTGAGGCTTACAGAGGCGGGCATTTATCTGACATTGTATTCCATACATAATTGCTGACATTAAATAAAACATATATCAACATATAAACAAACAAAGTAGTATATCTTTCCGGCGGACACCCTGTAGTTTCCGGGTGTTTAACTAAAATTGTTGCACCAGAGTGTTTAACTAATTTCTTTCCAAATCTGAAGAAAACCCTAAGATCGGGTAATATTCAGTTAAGTTATTAGCTTCTAAGTAAATGAAGGTCAGAAAAACCGTTTTTTAGCCGTAACTCGAGATTTTGGAGTTGTTCGAAAATACCGAAAACGAATTCTTGTTCTACTCGATAGCGCCTATCAGGAAAATAATAGCACTTGCCAGACATTTTTTTGTGGCACCGTGTAATAAACCAAGGAAAACATTTTGTTAGATTGGGTATCAGTGAGAATAATACGTGTCGGTCATACAGACACCATAATCGCTAATTAACAGCCTTAATTTTCTATGTAAATATCATGCCCTCTGTACAGCAGAAGACATATCTTAGAATTATAAGAGACACTAAAACTTGATATAATATTTCAGATTACGCATTTGATGAAGTTTAGCATAGTATGGACCATCAAAGCAGCCTCTAAGGACTTTATAATTATTATGTTCTAAGTGCGCATGGATAATGCAATAGACCCTGTCCTTCATTACAACAAAATTTAATTATTTTGAAAGAAAGCTCCTCACCTGTTCAATATAAATTAAAAACCCAAGCACATGTGCCTTCATACACTCGTACACTCATTTAATGCATTAATTTAAATATATGGTATAGACTTTGTTTGTATGTGTGTGGGTATATGTATGTATGTACTTATTAGGTACCAGAGTATCTGGCTATATGTATGTATGTATGTATGTATGTATGTATGTAGAGTATATTTAGTTTATTATTCCTTTTGCAATTTGTTTGGTGACAACAACTACAATAATAATGACACTAGAAATAGCAATAGCAATAGCAACAGCAACAGTAGCAGCTACAGCAACAGCAACAGCAACATTTTGGCTTTTACGAGTACTAAGCACTACTCTTACTGATGGTTACAAAGCGATAAGAACGAATAAATGAAATAGACAACAAACGAAACGAAACTCATCGTTATAATTAGAATTTATTTTTAATGAAATTAAATTGCCAATTGTTTTCAAATATAAATACACATATACACACATACACACATACATATGTATGTTTACTTGTATATGTACATATACATACATAACATACATACGTATTTGTTTAATTGTTTTGCTTATGTACTTGTATGTAAGTGTATGTATTATTTTAATTATATACTTACATATGTACTTGTGTGTGTGTGTGTGTGTGTGTGTATGTTTTCAAGTTTATTAATTAATTTAATTACAAATTGTTAAATTTATTTATAATTGCTTTTTGTTTGTTTTTGTTGTTCTTGTTGTAGTCGTATGTTGCATAGATTAATGCTTAAACACACAATTCTATTATACGCTATGCAATCATAGCTAGTTCAGGTATATTATGTTTGTGTCAAAGTTCGAAACACGTTCAGAAAAGTTATGAATTCAGTATTTATTATAGCGATCTGTCTTTAGGGTCACACTTATCTTCAATGTAGTCAACTCAAGTCAGACTCAATCAAGTACCTTTATTCATTCGAACGACATGTTCGAACCAGCTTATCCGTTGAATATTAATTCGCTGAACATGACATGACATTATGTCATGGTTGATTTTAGTGCGGAATTCATCACCAAGCCACAAAATACCTAAGGACTCCCATAGAACTAATGATTCCAACACACCCAAGGCAGCTAAGATTGGGTGAGTGACAACGCCAATGCTTTCGCCTTACATTTCACATTTTACTTGAATATAAGAAAAAAAAATTATTCTTCTATTATTCCATATGCGAGCACTAGTTCAACAGTATGAACATATTATAGGAGTATGTCATGTTGTCCAAGTGTAATAATAATGGGTTTTCGAGCTATTCTCTAGCTGTGAAACATGGTTCCATCAAAACACAACATCACTTACAAATAACACTGGCTTTCTACTGCTTAATGTGCTCCGTAGATTGTTGGTGGTTCTAGTATATTGTAAATAATTGCATTGGATTGCTTATACAAGTGTTGATCTAAAAATCTAAAAGAGCCAGTCCATAGTTGACCTTGTTTTGCTATAAATATTGCTTAAAAATGAAAGAAAGTGTCATGTCACCCGACTATCGTTATAATGAACATCTTCGAGCTGGATCCCGCCTTGTAACTCTCAACACTTTAATTTTCAGACAAGAAGCTTCTCTTCGTGGAGGGTAATATTATGTACCTCTTGACCAACTATAATTTGTTTATTCATGTGTGTGTGTAATTGGTTTAATGAATTCATTCATATACTACTGCAGTGTATGTATATACATACATACTCGTATGTATATATTTAATTAAAATATTTATATATTTTCTTTTATTTATGTATTGTATACTTATATTGTTGTTGTTGTTGTTAAGATATATTAAAAAACAGCAATATGTTGCGTCCTAACAATCGCTAATCAAATTTTAATTTTATTAAATTGAATTTAATAAACATTTAGGAAAAAAACACAACTATTTACGTTCAAATTATGAAAATTAGAACAAAATTGATAATTAATTTCATTCAATTAATTTATCGCAATTAAATTAGAAAATGAAATTATTTTTAATGGAAAGTTTTAATTTTTTTACTGCACAAACTCTGTCCGTTCTTTAATTAGGAAAAGTACTAGAAAATAGTGTTAAGAGGATATAATAGATACGATTTATTTATGCGATTGGACAAATTTAGAAAGGGGCACAAGATGACGTTAAAAGCTGTTTACCTAAAAATGCCTCATAGGTTCTAAGTAGACTGTGTGTCTATTGTATGTCTGAGAACTGTTGAAAACATATCGAATGAACCAGGGTTTGAGTAAAACAGCTTATGGCGAGCGAAACGTATAACCAAGCCCAAACGATTATTCAAATCAAATATTTTGCCCAAAAATAATTAATTATTTCTTGCGTAGGCAAACTTAAGCCTTAAATCTTTACCGATTACAAATTCGTGGCATTGTATTGGACGACCTGAAAATGGTAAACGTATGAGGGGGCTGAGGGTATAGGCATACTATCATAAAAAATGGCCCAATTATGCCTCTGGACCAAAATTCGCTCCAAACAGTGACTCGTCTAGGGTGTATCGGCTTTCCAATGTATGCGTGCGAGTTTTCTGTGCCCCAAATGCGACAATTTTGCCTGTTTACATACCCGCCAAGATCATAATGAGCTTCATCTGAAAAGATGATTTTTTTTTTTTGCAAAATCGGCATCTTCTGTAAGTTGATCGCAGCCCCACTTAGCTAAGTAGTTCAAGCGTATACACAACCATATTCGTTCAGCGGAAGGATAAAACTTATTATCTGTCAAATCAGACATGAGCTAAGTGTTACCATTTACGAAATAAGTACTAGTTGAAAAAAAAATGTTAGATGGCGGACCCTATATAATATGATAATTCCCTTAACATTCTATGAAGGAACATTGAGACTTCACCCAGTCAATGAGCAGCACCCGATGGTATTTTTAAATTCATTGGAAGGGAACTTTAGTTGAACGCCAGCTTCGAAAGGCAAATGCATTATAGAAGTTTTCAATAGTAAGTAATACTCATAACCTGTTACTAGCTATCTTTTTTAGATAGTTTTGTGCGGTATTGAACCGAAGACCTTCAGGCTGGTAGGCGCACACATGTACATAATGTTACGAATATAAAAATGTCTAAAAAGAAAATACACCACATCAGGGACTGACTGTAGGGTGAGATTTTAGTTATAAACTTCATTAGTTTGTGTCAAGGCTCTTGTTGTCTGTGCTATTAAGATTGCTACCATTTGCCTGTTTAACGGTACTGCCAGTTCGATTCCTCTCTTGTGTATTATAATTTTACATCTTTGGAATTTAACGTAGATAAATAGTATTTGTAACAATTGCAAGAATATTGGAAATTGATAATGAATTTTTTTTAAAGATGGCGCATTCCGTTCGGTGGTAGTCATCAAGTGAAGTCGTGCTTAGGCGTAGATAAAAGTGTTGTATAAACGAATATTAAGTGCAAGATAAATGCAAGTTGGAAACTGTATAGTTATAATTGTAAAAAGTGTACAAATAAAAAGAACTGTTTAATAGAACGAATTCGCTGCATTATATTATTTTGACGCAATTAAAAAGAATTTAAACGTTTTAGAGAGGTTAAAACGTAACCATATGTATGTCATTATATATATACTGGGTAATTGAAATTATTAAAATCATTTTTAAAAATTACCCTAAAGAAAGTTTATATTGTTCCAATATGTTATTGCCATTACTATTGCAAATATCATGAAATTTTTTAAAAAGTGCCCCCAACAAAGTCCAACTAAAGTAACCTTATCTAACAGCAACAAAATTAAATAAAAAACAAAATAATATTCCCACTTACTGAGTATAATAAAAGACATGAAGATCATTAAGGTTTTCCAATAAACAATAAAATTATGACATGCAATATTTTGTCAAATAATTAATAGAAATAAAATAAATAAAATATAATATAATAAAAAATCACTGAATAGAAAATTTGCAAAAAAAAAAACAACAGTGGGCTACATAAATTGGCATTAAGTTCACACAAAGACGACGAAAATAAAATAGATAAAACTAGAAACAATACGCTACAAAATTTAAATTAAAATGATTTGTTTGAAGGATAATTACGGATTGAAAAAGACCTATAATTATCGATATCGCCATAAATCGCTTTTATCCATGTCACCCACCACGTATTTCAATAAATTTTAATAAATTTCAATCCCTCATGCACTGTATTTAAGTGTTGACATGACCTTTAAGGTTGAAGGATAAATTTGCACTCGATAAGTAAAATAGAATTAAAAAACAGAATTCGAGAAAAAATAAAAAATATTATCTGAGCCTAACTGTTCTTGCTTGGCTACCTCAATATTAATTATTATCTTATCTAATATCTTAACTATCATTTTTTACCCTTTTGCCCCTTTTTATTCCCTTCCGGTTCAAATTCAAGCATTTATGATGGCTTATAGTTCCTTCCGACAAGAATATGCTGAATTTGCTTTTTATCTGTATACAGTCTTCAAATAAATACACATTATTTTTTATATAGTATATATGTATATATGTTTAGATTAACTAGTGTGTTTTGTCAGTACCCGCATCCAATCTTTCCCGCTTTTTAGCTGATGTGGATGGATGGAAAGAAGCTTTGATTGTTGGTTTCCACATACAAAAAATTCCATATATGGTACTAACAAAAGGTGCCACGCCTACTTATCAAATCTCGCTCATGCTTTGACTGATTATTTTTATTGATTATAAAGTCCTTTAGACAAAATTCAGAAACTTTCGCTTTAACCGTTCTCAGGATAGACAAAAAATCAATATGGGAGGTACCATGTCCGCTTATCTGATTCCATCCACTTTCCGACTGATGATTTGCATTGACTATAAAGCTATTTGGGCTCTTTCCCTTACCGTTATGATAATATAGACAAATAAATACTTACTTTAGGCGTGGAATCGCTCATTTGGAATTTTTGAAATTCTTATAGCCTATAGTTCCTTCCAGATATAAAGAGATATACTTTAAAAATTTTAAGAAAATCGGTTCAGCCGTTTAGCTGTCTATAAGGCATAAACAAACATACAAACATAAATTTTTTTATATATCGGGTGCTTTTTTTTCGAGGTTCATAACTTTGAGTTGGCAACACTGCTTTATTTGAGAACCGATTTAACAGCTGATAGCTGCTTTTTGTTTAGTTTGGTTTGACATTTCATTATGGATATTACACTAAAGCAACGTTTGCATATTGAAATTTTTATCAACATAAAGGTTCTGTTCGTTAAACTTCATAATTCAATATTTTGTTCTCCGATAAAGCCCAATTTTGGTTGAATGGGTATTTACAGACAGTATTGTGAGCATAACTCACAAGCTCTTGTCGAAACACCTTTACATCCACAGAAAATCACTGTTTGATGCGCTTTATGGCCTAGCGGAGTCATTGGTTCATACGAGTATGTCTACAAAAACGATAATGGTCAGAGTGTTACTGTCAACGGTGAAAGTTATAGGGATATGAATAGAAATTTTTTCGTAACTCAATTAGCTGGCACGCGCTGCAATTGCTTTAGTTAAAGCACATTTTGATGAAGAAGCAATTTTACGTAATTGTACAATTAATTTAACACTAAGATCGTGTGATTTAGTGACTTTACATAATGTCACTTGTCCACGTCGGTAAAACAATGACAATTGGAACCCTGTAAATCAACACTTGAAGAGTTATTGGCGAAATACGGCCGCATACTACCTTGATCAAAAGGTTTCCGGAATAAATCGACTTAAGTTTTCTTTTTTGGTTGAGTTGGTACACTTACTGTCTTAGCATCATAGCTTGACATTTGCTTTTTTAATATTCGGTATGTTTTCGGTATGTCCATCAGTGCTTTCTGAGATTTTTTCATTATTTCCTCTCGGCTGCTGAAACGCGTTCCCTGTAATGGTTTTTTTAACTCGATCGAACAGGAAGTAGTAATAGGCAGCCAAATCAGGTGAATTCGGTGGCTGTTAAATGGTATTTGTGGCATTTTCATCAAAAACTTTCGAATAGTGAAGGCACTGTGCGACGGCGCGTTATCATGTTGCAAAATCCACGAATTTTCTGTCCACAATTCTGGTTTCTTTCAGCGAATTGCTTCACGCAATCGAACCAATATAATACTCTTTGTTTACTGTCTAGGCTGCTGACAAAAATTCAATAAGCACTACACCGTTGTAATGCATGAAAACCGTGAGCATTGCTTTCTTTTTTGACAGAACGCCATTCACTTGTCTGATGTCTGGATTGCGTATTCATAAAACCATCTTTCGTCACCAGTAATAATGCTTTTGATGAATGTGGGTTTGGATTCAGCCTCGCAAAACATATCTTTTGCGACCTCAAAACACACATAGAGATAGATGTACTCTTGGCTACCTCGCTTTTGCAAATGTCAAGCTGTGACGCTAAGATTTAGCAGGAATATCAACAACAGATGTACCAACTTAACAACTAAAACTCAAATCGGAACGATGGGACCGCCACACGGCGGTTATTCCGGAAACTTTTTGATCAAGGTAGTATGCTGCGATAGTTTGTAAAAATTGATGTTCCAGATTGCGCCTTGTACGCGCCATATCTAAACATTAATGGTATGAAATTTGTTATCCAACAAAGTCCGTTTCCTTGATATTAAAAATATATTTCTTTGCTTTATATGAATTGAACTTGTGTAACTGTAAAAAAACACCCGATATTAGATTTAAAACCAACAATAAACAGCTGTGCCACGAACAGTTAGCAAGCAAACATAACCTAATCTAGGTTATTATGAACCAACCATTCTTCCTTTTATGATCTCACAATGGCAACACTTTTAGAAAAGAACATTAACCCTTTTTAGGGAATTAATAATGGAATATGATGTCGGGCAAATGCCGTGTTAGAGACGTTCGCTCTGTTCACAAAATTTTGAACTGCATTTTTCAACAAAATCATCTTTAGTCATGAGACATATTTTCAATTAGGCGGTTATGTAAGCAAGCAAAATTGTTGCATATGGGGCTTACAAAATCCACAAACAGTCCTCGAAAAACCATTACATCCAAAGCAAGTGATCGTATGGTGCGGTTTGTGGTTAGACAGCATCATCGGCCCGTATTTTTTCGAAAATGAGTAAAGAATTCTCTGCGCTACCAAACCATGATCACCAATTTTTTTGTGGACACAATTGGCTAATGGTGACAACAGTGACCTTTGGTTTCAGCAGGGCGGTGCCACAAGCCACTCCACCAGCCAAACAATTCAGTTATTGCATGAGACACCGTCGTGTAAT
This sequence comes from Wohlfahrtia magnifica, assembly GCA_023159175.1. Classification (NCBI taxonomy): domain Eukaryota; kingdom Metazoa; phylum Arthropoda; class Insecta; order Diptera; family Sarcophagidae; genus Wohlfahrtia; species Wohlfahrtia magnifica. The sequence continues at coordinate 39,986 of JAKWBJ010000514.1, forward strand.
TTCCCGATTTTCTTCTCTGGGGCCATTTGAAAGACGGGGTTTACGTGAACAAAACACAAACAACTGACACTTGGAAGGATAAAATTCGGCGCTGCATTGACGAGATAGGCGAAGCTGTGTTACAAAATGTGATTTAAAATTTTGTGAAAAGAGCGGACGTCTGCCGACGTGCTAAAAATGAACATTTGCCCGACATCATATTCCATTATTAATTCCCGTATTTCTATTTTATATGGGTATGAATGAAATAGAATTTGACAAAAAACAAAAATGTTTTGAAACCAATTTACTTCCTAACCTCAACTTTGCCCAACTTTTAATTACATGGATAAATTGATGGACAAGAAAAATCCACTCATTTTATATATAAATTTTGTGCATTCAGGTAGAATTAAGAATAAAATTTCAATTAAAAGCGTTACAAGCATGATAAAAAACACAATGTGTGCTTCCCAAATTAATGGTGTTCTAGGGCACAACACTGTTTTAATTTTTTCAATGACAATTGCCAATTGTGTCGTAAACAATTGAAATATCGTGCAAATAATTATTAAAAAGATTTATCGCATCTACTACAAGTGTATTATTAACATTTTCTATAGTTTTATTAAAGTTTTATTAAAATACAATTGACTATTATTCGTATTAATAATTGTGATTTAATTTTTTTATTATTATTTTCATTAAGCATTAGCAGTGTAAAATTTAAAGGGACTTCTCTTTCGGAAATGTGAGTTATAAACTAATTTTTATTTTAAAAAAGTTGTTATAACTCGAATAAAAACAAATTTGACTTTTTAAATACGTTTAATAAGTCCCGTCTCTGTTGCCTTAAAACGAAAACCTGCACGACATGTTTTTGCAACAATTTAAAAAGAAGCATCAATTACAACGGAAACGGATATGAGTTCCATATTTTGATTTTAATACAGTTTGACATTGTAAAAAACAAGCATTTAATTATTGCATTGAACAAAAAGGTAAATTAAATGTTGGTTGCAAATACGTGTGTATGTATGTATATACAAAGATATATCATTTTTATAATTTAATTCATAATTCAAATTGATGTGCCGCTGTGGTATGGTAGGTAAGACACCCGCCTACCAACCTGAAGGTCGTCGGTTCAATATCAGGCCAGATCATCTTAAAAAAGAAGTTTTTCGACAGCGGTATCACCTCATTACATTAGTTAGTAACTGGTTATGAGTATAAATACTATTGAAAACTTCTCTAAATGCATTTGCCGTTCGGAGCCGGCGTTAAGTTGTAGGCCTCTTTCAATGAGTTTAAAAATAGAATCGGGTGCAGTTCATTGACTGAGAGAAGTCTCCATCATCCTTCATGGAATGCTATGGGAATTAATATAAATTAATACAATGTATCGTGAGTAGGTACATATATTAGAGATCATAGTACCGAAAAATTGGGTTGAAGAAATTAAAAAAATATTAATCAATAATCCCTAATATTCGATCTGATCTAAAGTTTGCCATAAGTCATATAAACAATTTTCTTATTCTTTTTACTGGAGGCAATTACAATCCCTTTATTGTACACAATTTAGCTTAAAATTTCTGTTAAAGGCCCATTAACGTTAAGAAAGAGCACGTAAAACCAACACTCTGGCGCTGTTCCTTCAATTTCTCACAAGAAGTACTATGCTGGGTCTTACAAAGTCTATGGCAGCATAAAGCTCATACAGTTTGTGATTCTTTCGACGTCTTTACTCGAAGAATTTTACGAAGAATTTTCCTCTTCACCACTCCAAGAACAGCTTCAACTGCTGGCGCAAGTACCCATGCTTCTTTGAATATAACAAAATGAGAGCTCAGTTTGACCAGAGAGAGCTATATTCTTTAACTGCTTGCTTTGGGTCCACCAAATAAATTTTTTTTTGAATATGCTATAGAAAAAAAACTGCTGAATATTTTCTCAACTTTCTTTTTTTATTTGAAAGTACAATCCTTCCGGTTAATAATGGAAAATAATTTCATTCAAATGGCTGTCACGGCTGGCCATGCAGTAGCCTACACGATCGGTCCAATTTTTAAGCACATTATCGATTGTGTGCAGCCGTATTTCACCAATGGCTTCACGAATATTGCTTCAACTTTAAAGCGTCAACTGTCTCTGGCTTGTTGGCGTAACATTTATCTTTGACGGCACCCCACAAATAATAGTCCAACAGTGTCAAATCGCAGCTCCGCGGTTGATAATGCGATCTTCAAAAACAGGGCGCGAAACATCGAGTGTAGCTACGGCTGTGTGGCACGTAGGCCGTCCTGTTGAAACCAAATGTTGCTAATATCCTCCTCTTCAATTTTTGTGAATAAGAATTCATTCAACATGGCCAGATAACGATTGCCATTGACTGAAACGACCACTCCTTGCTCATTTTCGAAGAAAAATGGCCCAATTATGCCTGCGGACCAAAATCCGCACCAAACATTGACTCGTCTTGGGTGTATCGGCTTTTCAATGTATGCGTGCGTGTTTTCTGTGCCCCAAATGCGACAATTTTGCTTGTTTACATACCCGCCAAGTTCAAAATGAGCTTCTTCAGAAAAGATAATTTTTTTTGGCAAAATCGGCATCGCACATTCTGAAACATTACCATGATTTTCAAAGTAATGTCGCAATATTTCCCAGCGTTGTTCAAGCGTGTACACAACCATATTCGTTCAGCGGAAGGATAAAACTAATTATCTGTCAAATCAGCTATCAATGAGCTAAGTGTTACCATTCACGAAATAAGCATTAGTTGAAAAAAAAACGTTAGATGGCGGACCCGATATTAGCGAGTATTATTCTTCGTCTTAACTCTAAACTGATGTTATTCGCTCTATTATGGATATACCGAGATAGTTTAATCAACTTTTTCACTTTGACCCAGTCTTATGGAATCTCACTTTATTGAAACCAGTAATTTCGTACCCTGCCAGACCCATTTTTAATGATTTTCTTTCAATGTTTTCAAAATCAGATATTAATGTCCCCGTTCTATTAACAGCTGCATCGCTCCAGATCTTTTCTAATATTATATTGAAAAAATCACACGATAATCTATCATCCTATCTGAAGCCTCGTTTGGTATAAAATGCTTAGGAGAGGCTATAGTGTGATTTTTTTCTTTTAACTGATGATCTTGTGTCAGTTAACCAAACTCAGGCATTAAAAATTTTTGTACGAATCGGACTATCAAAAGGAACGTTGTAATCGATTAATAAATGAGTCTTTCCCAGTATTTTTCGTATCATGAACATTTGGTTGGTAATGGATTTACTACCAATTTGGTTTAACTATATCATTGACCTTAGGTTTTTAACTTTCACCTAGAACGCTCGACAGAATTTTTTAATCGATGGGGAGGAGATTTATACCTCTATAGTTGGCGCATATGGTTTTGTTTCCCTTTTTATGCATCTAGGCATAGCTCACTGAGGCTCCAATCATCGGGCATGCATTTCTCCAATCAGAGAAGAGTATTATAATGAAAATACCAAAAAAAGCGACTTTAATGAATGGGAACAACTGACGAGAATTAACATTGTTAAGTAAGGCCGACAAAATCTAAATCAACATTGGGAAAACAACAAGCTGACTTCCGACCGAATTTGTCAATCATGAAACGATCTGCTGAACTTAGGAATCCACTATCTAGTGTTTGTTGGTTTTGAAAAGGCCTGCGACTTTCTTGTACTATCATGAATGTCGTTATACGGTATGCACTTGCCTTTTTCTATATGATGGCTTATTTTCCCGAAAAGTCGAAATGGGAGGATGGTTTAGCTAAGAGTGTGTTTTGTCACCATTTAAAACTTCACAAAATCCATAAAAAATAACAACAAAATTCTTACAACAACTTAAGTTATAGAACAAAAACGAATTTGACTTTATGTTTTACGCGTCAAAATAAAGTGTACAAGAAAAAAACTATGCCACAAAAAAGAATGACGTCGAAAGAAATACCTGGCAAGTGAAACCAATTTTTTTAAAGGTGCTGTCGAGTACAACATAAATCAGATTTTGGTAGTAGTAACGGGTAAAAAACCGGTTTCTCGTACCTTCATGCACTTATAAGCTAATAATTTAGCTAAATGTTTACCGATTTTGAAAATCTTGGAAGTTTTTGTAAGAAGAGGAACAGATCTATTCAGGAATGTATACTTTACTTAAGTCAACATAAGGAATTTGTTTTATTTCGCAAGAAAATACAAATTTTGCTCAATTTATTCAAAATTTTCCAAGTTTAGAGATGTTTTCACACACTTTTTTATTTATATAGAAAACGTACTATTTATGGATTTATTTAAGTACTATGTTTAGTGAGGAATAAAACAGTACTAAAGTTTTTAAGAGCTGATAGCAATTAACGGAATTATAGGATCTATTGGCTAAGCCCTATATGCTAAAACATATTAATAGATCCCCAGCTATGTAATATACTGATAAGATAATGACCTTCAGCTTAATGTATAGTAAAGGTAAATAGATATCATATTATATAAGGTAATTATATAGCATTCAGAGCATTAAATAATTTGGTATAATTTTGTATATAAAATGTGTTTATTGTGGTACTCTATGCTAATTATTATTTTTTTTTCTATTTATTTTAATCATTATTTTTGTCATTTAAACTCCATTTATTTTATTTTGTATTTAATTTCTTATCTTTTTTTCGACATCTTTTAACTGCGATAGAGGATTGTTTCTATTCAGTTGAATTCAATTCAATTCAGTTCAATTTCATTTTGGATTTCAATACAAATTTGGATTTTGATTGAAATCAATCCGAGTGGTGTTTTGTAATAAATTAACTGCAATTACAAAATTAGGCAATTACAGTAATTACACCGAGTACTCCGAGTGAGTACAAACATTCAATTCAAAAACACTCACCATTAAGATTAATATACAAGTAAACAGGTACACACACACACACACGCGTACACGTCAAAATGTAATATACACCGTTTCAAATGTCATATTAGTATTAGTTAGTCATACAATAGTATGTATGTGTATATATGCTATGTACTATCCTGTTCCATTTTAATCAATTTCTCTTACCATTTCAAACGTTTGTCCAACATATTTTATAATTAAAGTCTCATGGAATTGGTATCGAAATGTATGTGGTTATCGATTCTAAAACTCAATACGTGAGTTAATGTTTTTTTTGTCAGTGAGTGAGCTTGAGTTTGAATTAATGCGTGTAATGTGTGTTTGCTTGACAAACAAATATTATTTGTAAGTAATTTGAGTTGTTGCTATTGCTATTGCTGTTGCTGTTGTCGGTGTCGATGTTGTTTAAGATTTTCCGCTATAGATAGACCATTTCAAACAGATCAATTGTGCATTAATTTTTAATTAATTAATTACGCACAGTGTTACTACAATGTCATACAGCCTGTTCGGTCTTCTGGTTTTCTTTTTTATGGTCAAAGTTGTATGATGCAAAGAGAGTGTAAATGTTTTAATACCCTAAACCCCTGTTGAAATACAATATATTAAGGTAGTCCTGATGTTTGTCACATAGTTATAAAAGTTATGCAACAAAATCAATATTAAATTAGTCAAAGATCTATTAAATTTTGGAAGTTGGCTTCATATAATTCTTTTAATATGATAAAAGCATCGATATGTCAAATGACCTTGGTCCCTTGCTTTTTATCACGATAATGCTCAACATTCTATTATGCGTTTAGCTAAAGACGACCTGTAAAATAGTGATTGAGAAAAGCTGCACCCTTTTGACTGCATCACAGTGCTTTCCACCCCATCAAGAGACGAGCTAGTGATCCTGCTCCTAAGCATGGAACTGATCCAAGCTATAATTGACTGTTTAATTTTTTTATTGTCATAGTTGGATAACTTCATGACTTTTTTGAATAAAAACTATTTTTTTGCTGGAAAAACCGCCATTATGGACTAAGAGCGCATCTAGAAAGAGTGGCGGTCACAGATGTGGATGTTTGTAGACTGTGTTGAACGCGTGTGGCCTTCTTAATAGGTTTAGATGGAAATGTTTAGAGAGACTTAGGGTCTTATTGGGGGGTGGCGTGGTGTAGTGGTTAGAGCGCACGCATAGCAACACAGAAGACGCAGGTTCGAGAAAAAATTTAATTCTGGTTTCGAATGTTTAATAATAAAAAAATACTTCAACTTCTTCCCTCCAGACAAGTCCATCTAAAAAAATAAAGAAAAGAGCCCCCCTGACCCTTCTCGCATACCTCTGGCGATGATGACAAATATCAGATAAATGATCAGGAAAAACACGCCACCTACTGGGAAAAAATTACAATGCTAAAGTAGAGATCACCACCATTTAGCAAGGATCTTGACCACTACACAAAAAAAATCATATGGAGAAAGCTACAGCGGATTAATCATCTACTTGGCTTGAAATATCAAATTGATTAAAGAAACTGAAACAAAGCAATAGATGCTTTGTGGTAAGCCAATATGCTCCCTAGAGGAGTGATGGAGAAAAAAAAAAAGAAAAAAAAGAGTCTTATTGGGATTAATATACACCATTATGGTGTCAGATCTGCTGGCGTAGGCAACAAATCTGCTGAACAAACTATAGAACGCAAGTTGCACAATAAATCGCACAAGTCCCAGTGTCCTGCAATAGTGCCTGGTCAAAATGATGAGATAATAAACACTTGGATTACACTGCAGACCTCTAGGTGTGCAAAACGATGATAGATCGAGTCAGGCTCTGATGCCCTCTGCAAGCAACTCGGCTTTAGTTCTCTGGTGTATGAAAGTCCTACGTAATACATGAACCATTGCCTTTATTTGGGTATCTGGACCTAACAACATTGTTGGAAATGAAAAGGCAAATGAACTTGTAAGAATCGCCTGGATGGATGTGAAGCCTCTCACTTCCTACTCTGCCAACTGCTGTTTTATGAGAGTAGTCAAAGGGGAAACAGAGTTTCATCTCCTACTGTGCTATTTCTAGGATTGCGCACTACACCCAGCCAAATGCACCTCAAAGTACCTCAAACGTCTGACTGTGAGATCTGGACATCCATAGAGAATAATAAAACTGTCGCTCTCTTTTGGAAGTGCTACTGGATTGTACATTCATTTTCCAAAAACAAACATATATATGGTACTCAAAGCATACCCTACAGCAGAACAGTGATAGATAAAATTTGACGCCTGTAAAATTGGCCCTAAATTTGCCACGGAGAGAAGACACATCTCCCTCAGCGTGGAAATGCAAGCGCTGGCGGAAAGAATAAGTACACAAAACTTCATCAAGTAGCTGAGACTAAGGCTGGACTCCAGATTAAGCGTCAACGGTCAGTTTAACTACGCAACGGTGAAGGCAGCTAAAATCACTGCATCATTCCGGTTGATGGAAAATATAGGTGGTCTCCCCTGCAAGATAAGACTTATGATGTCGACAACCCAGTTAGTTCTGTTGATTTGGCAGACTTGATTCAGGACGAATGTAGGAGAACAATCTTGGCTATCCTGCAGCGTACTACTATCCGAACCACAGAACCAGTTATTTTAGTGATATGCAGGATTATTCCTATTGATCTGAGATCTTCAAAGTAATGGTTAAGAGACCAACTACTAGCGAATCAGATTACGGTCACTCCTGGAGTAGCAAGCCGATGGAGCGGGGAAACGCAAGGTCTCAGAACTCGCAAGGTGAGACGAAGCTATTATCCGGCCGCGGGTATTTTCAATTATAACTGCAAAGAATGGGTAAAACCGGGTTTCCTCAGTGTATTTAGGGAGATGGATGTATAGACGACGAACAACATACGTTCTTCGAATGCTGGAAATAGAGAGACGAAATATGCGCACTCGGGCGGGACTCCAATGTTAACACTGTATCGATGGAAAACTTCCTGAAAATAATGATAACGAACGTAGGAAATTCGAACTGCGTGGAAGCCTTCGCTGAACGCTTACTATGTACGAATAAGCAAGACCTTAACTTGCTTGAACTGACGGCATAACCTTGAAAAGCAAAGCGTAGTCTGACGCGGCATAACGAAGTAATGTGCATGAAAGCTATAGCAGGAAGCGAACCCTGAAGTAATGTGATAAGTAGTTCCGGGATGGTAGACATTCCCTTGAAGACGGGAGGTGGGCTTAGTTGGTAGGTGGACGCCAGACTAGAGTCCAACATAACACAAGGTAGACGACCTGACAGGCCCACAAAAAAACATTACAAAGTTATCATAAGATTTCATATATTTAAATGTCTGCCATTTGTAGTTCTTACTATTATACCGTTAACTAATTAGTGTAAAATAATCAAAAGATTATAAGTTTATCTGATCTGATGTTATACACACTTCACTTACATTTATTCAATACATACTTTACAAATAACACACACACACACACAAACATATACATAACAGTACTCCAATAACACCCTCTCTCTTATATCTTTGGCTTTTTTATTAGAAAAATACTTCTACTTACGTATGTGTGCCTGAGTATCAGTGTGTGTGGTTTTAACCGTTGATAGGATCATGTTGCATGACTACAATTACAAAAATAAAAAAAATAACAAAAATTTATGTTTTCTATGCCAGGCTGTATTGTTTTGTATCTGTTGTCTACATATCCAATCATTCCTTCATTTACTCAAGCCCTCCATCTATTCAAACCACGAACCAATTTATCCATTTGGTTGGCTAGTTGGCTGGCTGGTTGGCTGGCTGGCTGGGTTGGCTGGCTGGCTGGGTTGGCTATACTCGTAAATGCATATTTTATTTATGAAATCTTTTGTATTGAAATTTTAATATTTTCATAAATATTTGAATACTTATACGCGCATAATATGTATGCATGTATGTATGAATATGTGAATGTTAAGATTTTAATCACAATTCAAATTTGAATACATTTATAGAAAGAAATATTCACGTAACCATAATATCAGTTGGTTGGTTAGTTACCAATAAACACACTTAAGGACCCAGGGTTTAACTTAAAGAGTAACTAACTGTGTACTGATAGCGGTATTGATGGACTTAATTTATTGGAATGTAAAAACATCATTTCGAAAAAGTGGTACAATTGGTGAAACTATTTCATGGCCATAATATCTGCAGCTGACATGGTTCTTTTGTGACAATTCATGGAATCAAAAAATGATCTCATATTTAAGGTACTTAAGAAAAGAGGTTAAAGTTAAGAAGTTCAATTTTTTGGATCCAGTATTTTCGGCGTTTTCTTTTCTATAAATAAATGTGGGCTTTTCAAAAGATAACATTTTAAAAGTGCTGCCGCTCTTTATCTTTACGGTTTTTTATCCGTAACTCAGGATTTTTCAGGTGTTTGGAAAATTTCAAGAACACATTCATATTGTACTCAACTGAGCCTATCAGAATAGTACTTCCCAGATATTTTTTGTCGCATCGTGTTATTATTATCTTCAGCCAATAGTTTGCCCAACGCCAAACACCCAGAACTAAATGATCGCACCCTCACACACTACAGTGCGACTTAGCCCGCATTTGATTTTCAATTAACTATAATCGGTCGCTGACAACATCCCACTCAACAGTTTCACATATACATAGACAGTGGCAGGTTGTAAGCCATGCTAGCATAACCGTTTCTCCGCCCTCCGAATGAAATGGAATAAGTTCTTGATAGGACAAGACATAATCTCTTCCGGATCTAATTAGCCCCGTTCAAAACCGTGAAATCTGTTCCCGACTAGCACAACACATTCACAAAAAATGTGATCCGTGTTTTCATACCTCTCTAGAGAGAGCCAGAACTCAGTCTCTTCAGGGATAGTAGTGTCCCGATAAAAACCCACTATCTGACCAATTTCAGTCCTATGTAATCTATACAGCCATTTACCAATCGTTTGGCCTATTGAAGCCCTTGGGCGCCCTCCAAATGTGCAACTCTCAAAAAGTGTTCCCATCTGTCCACCCCCTACCTCTGCCGAAAATCTCCCTGCTTTCGCGAGTCTGTCAGCTATCTCATTACCAGAGACTTCGGAATGACCTGGCATCCGGCAAAGCACCACCATGTTTGCCGCACCAAGTTCTTAAAGATAGCCAAAGCACTTTTCAACTATCAGCTGTCTTTTTCTCATGCAGTGCATTGTTCTGTTCTAGAAAAATAGGTTGTGAGAATGAGGAAAGAGGGAGTAGTGTTTATGGACGTTCGATTTAAGTTCACTCTTGTCGTAAGTGGCATGAAAGAACAGTGCGACTAAAAAACAAATTCTCCCTATAATGCATTGTGCGATTCATAAAGAGATAGAGATAGAGTATCCAATTATTCGACTTTTACTTTTGTTCGAGTAAGAAATTAATTGATTTTAAGCTTCTGAAATTGCTCGATTAACCGAGTAAGGTTTTCAAATTGTTCGAATAACACTGTAGGTCTTGTAAGTATTAAGGAAATCAGATTGAGTGAAGTATTGCTTGCATGTGATCGTTCCAGCGAACACCACTGTGAATTTTCGTGCCCAGATCACCAAGAGCATCTGATTTCAAAATATCTACATTACCCATGGACACAGATGACAACGTCTTAGTGTTAAAAAACAACATTTGGTCTTGCTTGCATAAAAATAGAGACTGTTCGTCCGACCCCACTCGGAGATTTTCGCCAGGTCGCTTGACAGTCTGTCGTTCATATTCATCCTTTGAATAACAAATGTTGCTGTCATCTGGAAGTAAGAAGAAGAATGTCGTTAAGAAATATTAGAAATAGCGTAGGAGACAAAATAGAACCTTGCCATGCGACGTTGGTGGTAGCGGTAAAATTGTAAAAAAACTTTTTCTGATCTTCTCTTTATCTTGTCTAAATACATGAAATCGTCTATTATACTGATACCTTTTGTATTAGATTTTTTAAAATTCGCAATACTTCGTATTGTCTTGTTGAGCTTGTCTAAAGGATTGTTTTCGTTTAGATTCACATCTTCTTTTTCTTAAAGATCATAGTCTGGTACATTTTGGTCAGGTTCAATATTAAACAACTGGTTTGCACGATTTGATTGCAAACACTTTTGTTTTAGTTTTTGAAATATATTTTAAAAAGTTATCGCTATTGGGGAACTTTGCGGAATTTAAACTTTAACTAAAATGTCTAACAAACCAGTAACGGCTGATCGTTATATTCGAAAAGTGTGTAATGGATGTCTCATTTGTAATACAATTTTAACAGAGAATATAAGCTTAAAAAAAATTATTTTACACCAACAATTTTACATACAAAAGTTGCTCGATTAATTGACACATATTGTTCGAGTTATTTGTTACTCGAAATTGGTTATTTTCATTATTCGATAAAATAATGACCAAGAAATTTTTCGATTAATCGAACAATGTTTAATAGAGTGTATACTCTACTGGACAATCAACACCAGAGGTAGGTATGGGATGTTTGAGAAATACAAGTACTACGTAAGAATATACGTACGATTATTAGGAATTATTACCTTAATTTCGTCCGAACACATTCAGTTATAGTATCGATAAAACAATGAAACACATGCTACATTGCGACGATGCTCCAATGAATCGATAGAGTTGGCGACCCTACCGTTATTAATGAGTAATTTTGCCTCTCCTGTACACATCGAGAAGCTCCAAAACTGACTTTAAAGCACCGGCCCATACATGAGAAAAGTATTTCAATTTGGGTCGGATAGAGGTTTTGTCAATATTAAGGAGTTCAGATGCAGTCAAGTATGTCTTGCACTTTTTAAAAAACCGAGTCACTTAAATGCTTCTTTCGACACTCGAAATAAGTGAGAGTTCCAACAAACGTCACGGTGAATTCTCATCAAGAGCATCTGATTCTTCAATATCCACAGGATTCTTCAATATCCACAACACACCACCACGTCTGTGTGTTAAAAAACAACATTGAGTCTTGCTTGCATTAAAGTCGACCCTGTTTACACGACCCCACTCGGAGATTAGTACTAGGTCGCTTGTGAATGTATCGTATATATTAATCCTTTTCGCTCCGATCTCGAATAAGCCCGGTCGACAATCAAATGATAATGAATGACAAATGTTGCTTGTCATATGCAAATAGTAAAGGGTCCGCCAAATATTTTTTTTTTTTTAAATGCTATAAAAGAAAAACTACTGAATATTTTCTCAAATTTCTTTTTTATTTGAAAGTACAATCCTTCCGGTTAATAATGGAAAATAACTTCATTCAAATGGCTGCCTCGGCTGGCCATGCAGTAGCCTGAACGATCGGTTCAATTTTTAAGCTCATTATCGATTGTGTGCAAATGTATTCATCAATGGCTTCACGAATATTGTCCTTTAAAGCGTCAATTGTCTCTGGCTTGTTGGCGTAACACTTATCTTTGGCGGCACCCCACAAATAATAGTCCAACGGTGACAAATCGCAGCTCCGAAGTGGCCAAACGACATCAGCTCTGCGGCTGATAATGCGATCTTCAAAAACAGGGCGCAAAACATCGAGTGTAGCTGTAGCTTCGGCTGTGTGGCACGTTGCTAATATCCTCCTCTTTAATTTTTGTGAACAAAAATTCATTCAACATGGCCCGATAACGATCGCCATTGACTGTAACGGCCACTCCTTGCTCATTTTCGAAGAAAAATGATCCAATTATGCCTCCGGACCAAAATCCGCACCAAACAGAGACTCGTCTTGGGTGTATCGGCTTTTCAATGTATGCGAGCGGGTTTTCTGTGCCCCAAATGCGACAATTTTGCTTGTTTACACACCCGCCAAGATCAAAATGAGCTTCATCTGAAAAGATGATTTTTTTTCGGCAAAATCGGCATCTTCTGTAAGTCGATCGCAGGCCCACTTAGCGAAGTTGTTCAAGCGTATACACAACCATATTCGTTCAGCGGAAGGATAAACTAATTATCTGTCAAATCAGACATGAGCTAAGTGTTACCATTCACGAAATAAGCACTAGTTGAAAAAAAACGTTAGATGGCGGACCCTTTAGATAAGATTGGAAGTAAGAAGAAAGAAAAGAGCCTTGCGGTACCTCTGAGTTTATCCTGAACTCATTGATTTCAGTGTATATGAGGACAATGCTCTCGATACCGTCTGACAATCTGAAAATATGTTTATGTGCGTACTTCTGATGTATCTCTGTAAGTTCTTTCACTCATACACAGAGTTACTTAAAAAATTTCAAGAAAATGTTCGAATAAACATACAGACAAACATATTCGCTTATAGTTTTAGTTTTATGAAATACCGCACATTATACTTAGTAAATAGGCCCACTAGTGAGATCATTTACAACATTCAACATAATTTTTAATTGCTCTATAAAGAATGCATCGATTTAAGCGACTGCCTAAAGCTATCTATTGGAAATCTATTTGAACCAATTATATTTTGTTATTTTGTATAAATACATACATACATACATACATACAATACACATGTACACACTTGCATATAAAGATACGAGTACATATTGTATGCAGCATATGTAAAACTAATAATAACATGGTTTTCATGTTCATTATACATATCGCCTATTGCTTTCATTCATTGCCTATTAAATTGTATTTTTTTTCTATATTTTTTCCGTGATATTTCTAAGCCAGGGTACGAGTATTTTCTTTTTCTTTTATTGTTGTTTAATGTTGGTTTTTTATGGCTTTTCAATAATTTATTTGTGGCTGGCATATGAGTGCGTGTTGGCGTGTTTTTTTTTCACATAATTTTTCTTCTTCTTTGTACTCTTTTACTCTAGTTGTAGTATTTGTTGTTGTTTTTGTTGTATTTCAGGGTTGGTTAATTTTGTTATTTAAAAAAGAGAAACCATTTAAATGTGTATTGACAACCAATACGAAATTACATATTAAAAACTGTTTCGAATTTAACCTCATAAATGGTGGCAGTTAATACAAAAAATACATTTTCAAACCATATATATTTACATACACACATGCACGCATACACACATACAGAGTTGATGTCATAAATCATTTGATTTGTTTTCCCATTAAAGAAATTTCTAAAGAGAAAAGCCATTAATAACTGCCACACTCAAGCAGGAATTTTACGACTTAACGTTAAAATTAAACTTGACTTTATGAAACCAACCAATCTTATGGGCAACAATGTTGTGGATTTTTGGCGACATTCCATAACGCCATAGCCGATCAATTGAACTATGATTGTTTCGACTATGGTTACAGTTGACGGTATGTTAAGTCATATCTAACTGTGTGTGAAGCTTAAAATACTTTTTTGTTTGTTTGTAAAAGCAAGTTTAGTTTTTTAAGAATTTTTATTAAGTTTTAACCCTCATGCTGGTCGGAATTTATTTTTGCTGAAAATTTATTAATTCTTTTATAGACATTAGATTATGTAACTCAATAAAATGTTTTAATTTTATGTAAAAATTATATTTTGTAGTTCTTCCTGGTTTTCGAGGACATTTGGCGCAAAAATAATTAGTTTGGAGTCTTCAGCCTTTTATTTTTCTGTTTGAACATACAGAACAATCCTTACACTTTACATCTTAACAATGCCGCAATATATGTAATTTTCTCCCTGGTCTCCCTGATTTTGAAAATGCTCCCTCACGAAAATCATCTACAAGTTGTTCCACCAATTTGCGGACCAACATTAAATGTGACGTAGGCATGTCGACTTAATATAATATCAGATCAGTATGTTTCTTTGCTGTGGTGGCTGAAAGCAGGCATACGACTGGAACGGTAAAAAAAGCTTTGGTGGCTGAGAGTAGACATACGAACGCAAAGGGTTAAAGTAGTTGTAATTAAAATCACAGATAAATTATTTTTTACGACATTCTCTTTTCTGGTTACACTAAGAAAGGCTAACGGGTTCTTTTTCAATGTGTCTTCCAATTTCCGATCTTTGACATATGATATCGGCCGTAAATCTGACGTATTGGCTGGGACTTATTCGGTTTGCTTTGCCAAATCACCATGAACGGATATAGTGTTCAAAAGCACGTGCATATGATAAGATTGGTGTTTTGTTCGGGCAACACTCCCATTTTAAGGTCATCATAATCGTAAGAATACTTATGCAGGAGAATCCGGGCAGTCGTTTTCGCATAGCTCACAAGGACTTCACCTTTTGCAGAACATAAATTAGCGAATTTTACATCGTAACAAGGGCCTGCACCCATACAAAATGTAATGTAATGATTTGTCTATGCTTAAGTAGTTGGAAAGTGACATTAATTTTATCTTAAGAATTACCTTCAGCAATGAGGCCCATTTCTTAAAGAAGGATTAAGTCATCAAACAAATTGTAAAATTTAACAAGATAGCAGACTTAGTGAGACTTAAGAGCGTTGAAAGCATCTCAAAAAAGTCACTGTTTGGTGTCGATTTTGAACTGGTTACAACATGGGTGAATATTTCCTTGAGAACGACCACCATTGTCAACGGTCAGCGCTACAAGTCGATAATTAACACATTTCTTTTGACCTGACTTGGACGATATGAACTGCAACGATATCTGGTGTTGTCTTTATGTCATAATAAACATTCTGCACGAGCACTTGAGGGCATGATTATCTGTCGTAGAGGTGATGAGTACTGGGTACCTTGATAGTTGTAAATGCAAGTCAATAAGCCCCAAACTCCAGCGGTCCACAGTAATATTCATTTAAATATTTTTCTCAAAAAAAAAAAAAATAAGGAGTCCTCCTAGGCCATTGAAAGTTGGCACTAAGTATTCTATTGACTAAATTAAGAAAAAAACGCACATGCAACACAGCTCGCGCTACAATTGCTTTATTTAAAGAAACTTTTGATGAAAAAGTAATTACCAATTAATTGGCTACCAAGGTCGTGTGATTTAACCAAATTGGATTATTTTCTTTGGGGTTATGTAAAGTCAGTTGTCTACGTCGATAAACCAGAGACAATTGAACATCTGGAAATCAACATTCAAGGAGCTATAGACGAAATACGGTCGCATATGCTGCAAAAAGTTTGTGAAAAATGCTGTTCTAGATTGCACCTTGTACGCACCAGTCGTGGCGGTTACATCGCAGAAATCATATCATATCTATACATTAATATAGGGTCTGCCAAACAAATTTTTTTTTGAAAACAGGGCGCAAAACATCGAGTGTAGCTTCGGCTGTGTGGCACGTAGCGCCGTCCTGTTGAAACCAAATGTTGCTAATATCCTCCTCTTCAATTTTTGTGAACAACATTTTGTTCAACATGGCCCGATAATGATCGCCATTGACTGTAACGGCCACTCCTTGCTCATTTTCGAATTATGCCTCTGGACCAAAATCTGCACCAAACAGTGACTCGTCTTGAGTGTATCGGCTTTTCAAGATCAAAATGAGCTTCATCTGGAAAGATGATTTTTTTGGCAAAATCGGCATCTTCGGTAAGTCGATCGCAGGCCCACTTAGCGAAGCGAAAAAGGCGTATACACAACCATATTCGTTCAGCGGATCTGTTATCTGTCAAATCAGATATGAGCTAAGTGTTACCTTGTCGAAATAAGCACTAGTTGAAAAAAAAAAACGTTAGATGGCGGACCCGTTATCATAAAATTTTCTATCCAACAAAACCCGTTTCGTTGATATTAAAAATATATTTTTTTTGTTTTATAAGATATCAACTTGTGTAGCTATAAAAAGCACCCAATAGTGAGAAAACGTAAGTAGCCGTAGCTGACTTATATTTTTCCATGGAAAACTGTAAACGCTGATGGTCCACTTAACTGCATACACAATCCAAATAATATTTTTTTATTACTTCATGCGCATTGCAAAACTCTGACCAATAGGTCATTGAAACAAATAAAATATGTCGATGATTTCTTGTAAAGGCACAACTATAATATATTTTTAGTTTCTTAAGTTACTGTCAAAAAATTAACGAAAAGTCTGTCAAATACTTAATCAACTTTTTGGTGGGTATAATGTACTTTTTGAACTTAAGTGCAAGCTGCATAAAAACAGCATTTTTTATCACGATTTGTTTTTTAATAAATTTTTATTTATTATTTATTTATTAATTAATTTTATTACAATCAAAAAAAAAATTAAATCATAAATAAAAAATTGCAAAAAATACTGCAGCGTCTTCTGTGCAACCTGTTTCTTTTATTATTGCTTTGCGTACAATAAGCAGACAGCTGTTTACGGACGTGAAGTGCTATCAGCTTCGCTCTAAGCGTAAACAAATACTTTTTAACGAAACTTAACAAGAAATTTTTTGAGTACATTACAGTTTTACACATTTAATTGTATGTATTCGCAGAGTTGCTTAAGCTAGCCTAAGCATATTATGGTCTGCTCTTACTACTCTTAAATTTTCTTCAGATAAGAATACGTCATAATTCGAGTGCATCAAGTGTCTCATCATTTTAATATTTAAGTTAAAAAAAAGCAGCTCTAAACTGTATGAGCTTTTCCATATGTTTTATTATTTTGCTTAGACTGCCTCTTTAAGGCTCAGCTTTTCCATTTCATTTCTCCAATATTTTTTAATTTTTGCTTAAAAGGGTGGCAGGAAATTATCGTCAGTTGAATATGCTGAATTTATACGTTAAACTTAATGAAATCCAAAAATCATGTATAACTTTTATGGGCAATAGCTGGTATTATCACAACAACAGCAACAACAATAACAGCATTAACGTTAAAATAGAAGAAAAAAAGAAAAACGAACAACTTCTTGGATAATTTTAAAGATTTATTATCAACAATTCATTTCATTCCAGCAATTTTTTGTTTGTTTTTTGGTTTTTGCATTTGTTATTGTTGCTGTTGCTGCTGTTGGTGTCATAGTTATTACTGCTATTGCTGCTGTTTTGTTGTCATTGTTGTTGTTGTTATTTGTTCAAGTATTTGTAGTTCTTGGGCAATTTTTGTTGTTGTTTTTGTAACTGAAACTTAATACGCCAGAAAGTCTCATGATTGTCCAATAACAACATGTTGGCAATTGTACACGCAAATAATTTTCTTGTGGAGCGTTAAAGGCCTGATTACAGAACAAAAATTATTCGTATTTTTACTGATTTTTTTTAGTTTTTGTTTTTGTTGTTTTGTTATTTCTTAAATGGAATAAAACTCCATATATTCGATTCACAATTAGAGAGATTACTTTGGCATTTTTGTATGCTTTTTTTTGAGAGTTTTACACGGAGAAAAAAATTTAAAATTATATTAGATTTGATTAATCATTGAAAGAAATATTTAAGAGAATACTACGTACAGCGTAAATTATTTGACCCAAGACAAGGTTGAAATGGAGACAATATTTTCAAAAGCAACAACGTACTTCTTGAAGTTTGCTAAGAACATACTTTCTTGCTTAGGTGGCTATTGATCTCAATAAGCCGGTCGGGTCATAGGTCAAGTACTAAATTAATTCCATTTGCTTCGGTCTTGTAAGCATCTTCTACAATTTTCTATATCAAGTGTCGACTTTTGGACGCTTTCTTTTGCAAACTGCCACCAGACATTTCATAGGGAACGTAGACTCTGCTGTTTAATGTGTTTAATGTGTACTAAGTATATCCAGGGTTTGGAGCATGCTGATTAGTCGAGAGATCATCTTTACGCTGGGTACGGAGTCGGTCTCGACAGAGGCTATACGCAAGAGGAAGCTCTCCCTCTATTGCTTTGGCTCTTACCCGTGGACGATCTTCTAGCCGGACTACATAACTGTTGCTATGACGCTATAGGATACGCGGATGACCTAGCTGTCATAGTCGTTGGCAAATACGATGTTGTGTTGTCGGATATCTTGCAACGATCGCTTAAGCTTGTATCTGCGCAGTGTGATGTAGAGGAATTGTCTGTTAATCCGAATAAGACAATTGAAATTGAGCCTAGCGCCTATTTCACTGGAATTCTAATTAGACTTTCGAAAGAGGTGAAATACCTGCAGGTTACCCACCACAATAGACTAAATTTTAATGGTCGTTTAAGTGACGTTCTAGGTAAGCCTATAAGGGCAAGATGGGTTTTCTTATCGGCAGGACCTGGGGTCTTAACCCCAGGATCAGAGTTTCTTATGTATCGATTGTATGGTGGCCCAAAGGCTTTGCATACATAGACGCATGAAGCTTCAGAGGCAGGCCTGTTTGACCTAAATGGATGTAATGGGAGCTTGACTCACTGTAGCCATGGAAGCTGCATATCTTCATTATGAAATCTGCTGCTCAGGTTTTTGATACATGGCATTCTTTATTCAGTGGACTATAAGGGTCATATGAGCATCTTGGAGCTTATCCTACGACTTTGAGGTACTGTGAATTGCGAGCAGGAGGGAATTGCACACTAGTGGCTTAAACTTCGGTCGCAATTTTGAGGTTATAATCCATGATCGTGGGAAGTGGGACCATGTTGTCACTAGAGCCAAACCCGACTATTTACAGTGGTATACGGATGGATGTAAAACTAATGGTGAGGTGTGAGCAGAGATTTTCGGGTCATAGCCCGGCGCTTTCCCGGCAAAGTTCCAGGCTATTTCCATCTAAGCACGGATTAATATAGAAGCGCTTGTAGCGCTTCGGAGTATATAGACTCAAGACTGGTTTTCGAGTACTACACGAATGTCAACACACTGGCATTGTGGGGAGTTGGTTGACGAACTAGCAAGGCGGGTTTCGATCGCTGGTTTTGTGAGACCAGTATGACGAGTGAGAACATCAACTACGCTTGTCATATTGGGCACAATGCCCGGCTCTGAGGCAGGCTGATGAGACCCCTCATCTATAACAGGCAGTTGCACTACATGAGTAAGACGGTTATTAGAAGACTTATTGGCTTCCTGACGGGCCATTACTATCTTCAGCCTCAATGTGGTTCCTGATTCGGAGTGTCGCCTGTGCAGGGAGGAAGAGGAGACGACGTAGCATATTCTCTGAAAATGTATTGCTTTGAAAACATTTGGAGAATAACTTTTATTGCGCCCTTTATAGGGCCTGAATAGGTTCGTCGGCTACCCGTTGGAGATATTGCTGTGTTCATGAACAAGGTAGATGGTATTCTTTTAGTTCAGACTGGCGCTTTCAAGCTGAACGGACAGTCATCCGTCCAGGGGTATTGATTCGAAGGAACTTCTATTGCCGTCGGCTATTGTGCTGGCGGGTCTGACCACGTAGTGTTTGGAACAATAGGTCGCAGAGTCATGACCATATGTTTTACTATATTTGTATTGATATACAATTCATACAACACATAATGGTTCATGCGATGCCGCAGGTATAAAAACAACTGCGTTCCTAAGGCAGCAAATGCTCTGCCAGGCAGTACTAATATCAGATGAAGTAACTGAGTGAAAGCTGACCTAAGGATAGTGGGTATGCGTGACTGACAACAAAAAAGCAAAAAAAGGCGAAAAATATTGAATCGGGATTACACTCTTCCACTAGCCTTTGTGCTAAAAGACGACGATAAAGATAATGGTGAAATGGATTTAAAAAAAATTACTATTTTTTTCTCTCAGTGTATTTTTTAAAATAAGTTGACATTTTTGTCTATAGAAATGTTTACTGTGGTACTGGTATTTCTTTGTAATATGCTTTTGCATATAAGTTGACTTTGTAGGCTCTGGACTCCTTATGTTGTAGTTGTTGTTGTATTCAAACAGAGTTTTAACTAAAAACGGAGTGAAAAAAATGACCAGAGATAAGTTTACCAAACAAGTGGCAGCAGTTAAAATATGTATATGATGTCACGCATGTTTAGGATAATTTTTTTTCAGTTGTTGTTTTTTTTTCTGTGTAGTTGTTGCTTTCCCAGTTGCATTTTCGACAGTAAGAAATACAGAGACATTTAATAACCATAGATGGGCCAATAATGACGATGCTTATGACCATTTATTTAAAATATTTCTTTTCTTCCTTTTTAATAGTTTTTTTGTGTTTGTTTCCATTTTGTCTTGTAAATATTTACAAGATGATTTACATACGGAAAGAGTCGTTGTTGGCTGTTGTTACTTAGTAAGCTTAGGCTAAGGCAGAGTTACATACAGAGAGACATAAATTGAATTTGACTACTGCTTTCAAGATTTTATTTTATTTTTATTTTTTTAAGACATTTTCCATGGAAATATTCATTATGAAAGAAGAAATATTATGAGAATTTTTTTTTCTAAAATGCTGAAGAGTTTTAACAAAATATTGTAATTTAATATCTTTTAAAGTAGGAGTTATTTAAACACACTATACACTACATATTTTGTATAATAAAGGGTTTAAAAAATACAAAAAAGTGCAAGATTTTAAATGAAGTTTACACAAGTTTCTTAAAAGTTCCATGTTCGAACGAAGTATTAATTCCTTCATTTTTTTTCGATAAATTCGACATTAGTTTTATCAATCGTACAAATCGGACAAATTTCAATGTAAACTCTAACCATCTTCACTTTCAGCTATTTTTTAAATTTTTTTTTGTAGATAAAGTCTTGTTGGGTGTTTTATTTTTCTTCTGGAATAGGGAGAATATTTTGGTCTAACGCTATTCCTAATGCGTACCTATGCCCAATCTATATATAGATTCTTTATCGTAAATAGTGCTGTCAGCTAGACACAGAAATTTTTCGAAGCTTCCTTAGCTGAAAAGAACTCAAACATTTTGTTGATTAATCGCCTTTTTTTTTCTCCATCACTCCTCTAGGGAGCATGTTGGTTTGCCGAAAAGTATTCATTGCTAAGTAGATGATTAATCCACTGTAGTTTATTACATGTGGTCAAGATTCTTGCTAAATGGTGGTGATCTTTACTTTAGCATTGTAATTTTTTCCCAGTAGATGGTGTGTTTTCCGCATCACTCATCAGATATTTGCCATCATCGCCCGAAGTATGCACGGGAAAATCATGGAGGTTACTTCTTAATTTTTTAGATAGAGTTGTCTGGAGCGAAGTTGAAGCCTCTTTATTAAATATTCGCAACTACAATTAAATTTTTTTTCATCATGTCTTCCGCTGTGGCTTGAACCTGGGTCGTTTCTGTTGTCAGGCGTGCGCTCTAACCACTACACCACGCCACACCTTACAAGACAAATTTTGGTGGTTATTTAGGAAATTTTCGCCATTACATATGCACTCTAGATATCAAAATAAATTTTCCAAATTCCCATTTGATCTTTAGTTTTCACTGACGAGGTTAAAAGTCTTTAGTAGCACCTCCCAGCTGTACTCTTTGCCTGTTATATTCAATGTCAGATATTTGATAAGACTTCCAAATGGATATTTATGGCTGTAAAGTCTTGGAGTGATAACTTAGCTGCCGATTTTGCGAAATTTTCGTGTATTTTATTACTTTTAATCACTCTCGATGATGTTCTGCCTCAGGCGTTGGATGGTCAATGGAACTGCTGGACTATGCCAACTACTATATCTGATATCATCTCGTTATACGAATATGCAGAGCAAGATCAACAACTTGAATCGTGCATCTAAAGGTGTGGGTCTGAGTATCAACCGTACCAAGACAAAAACTATGTCTATTCCACCGATCAAGTTGAATAACCAGTTCTCTATCGAGATAATAATAAAAAAGAAATAAGCGACATATGTGTGATTGAGTAATTCTTATCTAATTCTTCCTTAAACATGTGGCCTTACGCTCTAACTATTATCAATCTATTTGATCGAATGGGTTAGAATTAAGGAACAAGTAAGGAAAATTGTAAAAGAAAGAAATAAGAACGAAAGCATATAATGCTCGAAAAGTATCTGTTATTTTGGCAGCCTAATCACACTCGAAGTGGGAGCTGCTGATGATGTAGACAATCGTCTTAACAAAGCCAAAGCGGCTTTTGCTCAATTGAGAAAAGTGCGAATATTTAGATTAAATGTGAAGTCCATCTTACTGTATGGCTGTAAAACCTGCCAGATGAATGAAAGATTGGCAAATAAACTGCAAGTGTTTATTAATTGTTGTCGGAGATATATATTGGAAATATGGTGGCCAAGAATTACCTGCACCATTACGTAAAGTTGCTCTTTCATCAAAATGTTCTTTAAGTAAATCAATTGCAGCGCGCGCTGTGTGGCATGTGGCTCCATCCTGTTGGAACCACATGTCAGTAAGATTTATGCCAACTATTTGAGGTACATATGAACCAATGACAACTCCAACCCATAAAGCGCACCAAATAAAATTTTTCTGTGGATGTAATGGTGTTTCGACAAAAGCTTGTGAATTGTTCTCACTCCAAATGTGACAATTCTGCGTATATACGTACCCATTCAACTAAAATTGCGCTTTATCGGAGAACTAATTTTTTAATAGAAATTTGGTTAAAAAATGTCAACAATTTGTAAACGTTACTCTATTGTAGGCAGCTGTCAGTTGTTAAATCGGCTATTAAATAAAGCAGTGTTGCCAACTCAAAGTTATTAACCTTTAAAAACACTCCTTGCAATTTCAATCAGACATAAATGGTATTCACTGACTAAGTAAAAAGTCGTTAGTAGCTTGTAATAAATTCAATGGCGGATATTCTAAAAAAAATTCAAGATGGATATTTAAGGCTCTAAAGTGCTGGAGTAATAACATAACTCCTTCGAAATAAATTTCATTTGATTTGAATTTATGAAGTACCTGACCCTGCGAGATTTTCGTGAATTTGATAAACGAAACGCTTATAAAAGAAAGAATATCAACAAGCCACCAATTTATCGTTATCGGATTGTAAGCAATTGACCAGTTGTTTACAAATACATAGAACTCAGGACTGTACCTAAATTCCTTGTTACTTGTTTTGCTATAAACTCCACCAGCTCAAAGCCAAGAACATTAGTCCCAGTGTGCAAATCGTTCTGTACCTGTAGTTTAAACTGTTAAAGATCTCAATATTCCGTAAGTCTGTTTAATGATCATGCCAGAAAGCAGCAGAGTACCTCTAGTGCAGAAAACAATATCAAGATTAGTTCACGCATTTTGGGAAGAAACGAGAATCATTTCCAAAACTGGATCAGGCTTGGAAAAAAAATTGTATATTAAAAAAACCTTTTCAGATTTATAGACTTCCCAAATCGCCATTATTAGCTTTAATTATGCATTTAAATTACCCATTACGTGTGGGCATACGATTAATTGCGGAAAAGGAAAAAAATTGTTTCGGAAAATAGCAGAAACGAAGGCCTTTACTCTTGAAAATATTTTAGAAAAATATTTGTGACAAAAAGTTTTTATTCTTTTTCTAAGAGTTAACAAGAGAAAATATCCAAATTAGTTTACACCTTAATTCTATTGTGTCTAGATTTGTAGTTTAAGAAAAAACAGTAAAACTACAAACGGAATAAACACTAAAACAAAAGACTTAGGACAGAAGAACAAAAGAAATACAATGGTCCACTGTTATGATAAACAAAAGACTTAAGAAGCGAACTTGGCTTTTATCTCAGTGTTACATGTTATAAGCTCACTATCCATAACATTAGGTAGTGGGAATATAACATATTAAAGACATTACACGGTGCGACAAAAAAAAAAAATTAATTTACTTGGCATGTTATACTATTATTTAGATACGAGTAAGCGCTATCGAGTAGAACAAGGATATATTTTTTGAAATTTCCAAAACACCTCTAAAATCTCTAGCTGTGGGTAGAAACCGACTTTTCGGACCTTCATACACTTAAAAGCTATTAACTCAGCAGAATATTATGCGATTTTAAATTTATTTTTCGATTTGAAAATAAGAGAAAGACTGCCTTCGTAAGCACATGTTACTTTGCAGTGTGATAATGTCACATGTTCCTAAACGCAGCCATACCAACGTATTGCATTCATGAAGTCATCCTTTTCCTAGTTGATGCGCAGAAAAGCGCAATTAGAGCATTATAAAAATTCGCTATGTTTTTTATGGACAATGGCAGAAAGAGTTCGTTGAGAATTATAGCTCAAATTAAAATGTTGGTTAAAAAATTTAAGTTTTACAAGGTGTAAAATGGAATGCATTTGATTTGCAGTGTTGCAAACTATTACTGATTGATTTAAACACTGCTCTTATGTACATTGTATAGAGACGCTTAGGAAAAGAGCCAAAGAGAGCTTTTAATAATATAGAAGTATGTCGTCCTAGTAGCTCTAAATTTGTTCTAAATTTTTCAAGTTTAGATGTGTTTTTGTGCACCGTAGGAACCGTACTATTTATGAATTAATTAAGTCATTATATTGAGTTATGAGTAAAATAAGACTTAAGGTTTAGAAATCCGTTTGTAATTGACGGAGATATTAAATATTTTGGTAATCCAACTCATGAAAAAGTAGAAAAGTAATATTATTTCCCAGTATCATAATAGTTATGGTATAGTGGTCAGAATGATTAGAGCACTTAGCGCTTTGTTTTCTATGAAAGGATTTATAAAATGAGGTGGGATTTTAAGCCAAAGTATGTACGATGACTGTATACTGCTTTTGTTATATCCTTATTGACTAACAAAGCCTGTGTTTGGTGAAAGAAAAGCTGACTTATTGCAAAAGCGTTTAAGGTTACGCCTCAGCATGGTCTGGAGATCACGTGGAACTTGATACAATTTTAAGAGCCTAATGAGCTGGTACATTGTTCTGTCTCAAAAATTGGGTCGCACTAATTTGAATTTGAGAAATGGCTGTGCGTCGGACACTTGGCTACCCCAATTTAATAATAAAGTCAACCGAAGTGGCCTAAGCTGGAGTGAAATAAAACATCTTTTATCGAATTGAACCGAATTGAGAGACAAAGTTCGTTGTAACCATTTGTTCCTTATAGGGACCACAGGACATAATTAGAATAAAATTGTATTTTATAAGCCATTTGTGGTATTTTGGTCACACAAGATTGATTGAAATGCGAGTTTGGTTTTTAGGATTCTTGAGGACGAATTAATTAGGTTTGTGGGCTAAGGTGTACTTGAATGATCTTTAAAACTGTAAGGCTATCTGACTATTTTACAGTCCATCAGACTGTATTCTACAGAGCTAAGAAGAGCTAGGAATTAAGAGTAGAAATTGTAGCGCATGCAATAGAGATTGTTTCTTGCTTCTATAGTTCTACGACGACAAGATTCTAGATTCTTGTGTAATAGTAATGGGATCTATACATCGACTTAGTGGTTCTATATGACCTTAGTCTGCTGCATTTGGCAGTGACAAATAGAGCCATGACACGGATACTTGGAGATGAGTTGGTTACGAGGTTAAGCGGGGCTCATATTAACCCGGTTGGCCGAGGGGTCTATTACTCTCTACATAGTTGTCAGGATCGTGAAACTTTGTGACTTTGGAAGTTGCTTCAGTAGAAGACTGACTAATAAGAGTGAGTAGAAAGGTTTAGAGACTGCATACTCCTTTAAAGAAGTCACCATTTCGTGATACATGGAGTGTTTGGGCCTAAGAGCGAATATTTGGATGCTAGAATATTCCAGGCGGAAGTTTATGCAATTAAGAGACGTGCTCAATTTAATCTGGAGAGGATATATAAAGGATTGGAGATAGCCGTACTATCTAATAGTCAGACCGCCATTCGAGCACTTGGCTCCTATGAGATTGACCCAAAGCTAGTTTGGGAATGTCTGAGTAAGCTGGATCATGTAAAAATCTCGTGGAATTAAAGGGCCAATGAACTGGCCAGAAAGGGAGCTTCCACTTCACTGGTGGGGTCAGAATCCTTTTGTGGTCTAGTAAGGCATAGTCAACAAAAATGGGTAGAATGTGAGGCAGTTATTCTTCTCCGGCCACACGGATCAGAGGCAATCTAAACTTTTGTTGGGTAACTAAGAAAAGGGGAGATTTGAATCCTACATAGGGATGTCCAGAGACAACCGGAGGATACTGATCGTTTTTACAGGTCATTGCAGGCTAAATAGACATTTGAGTAAAACCGAAATAGTCTTAAGCCCGAGGAGCAGATTCTGTGATGAGGAGATCGAATTACCATTACCCACATACTGGGTACATGTGAGGTATTGATGTACTCTAGGAGAAAGTAGCGAGGTTGGCACCAACCGACATTCTGAACTTCGTCAGATCGACAAGGTTGGGGAGATATTATAGGGAAACCCTATATAGATAGAGGGCTGCACAACAGAGGTTGCAGTACTTTTATACCTTAATGACAATAAAAGTAATAGTGGAAGCAGCGTGTGTCAAGCTTAAATAATAGAACAGTCTGGCATTCATAGAACTAAAATGGCTTATACGTTTGAAAAATATCGAAGAATTTTAAACATTTTAAGGACGGAAAGGATGACAACTTTCTTCTCGTTGGAGCTCTAAGCAGAAACTTGATTGACTGAGACTTGACAAGTATGACATGGCACTACTTCTTATGAGCAATCAGAGGCTGTGCTCTAGCTGGACGTAAAACAAAAATTTCTGCGACTATATGAACTTCAAAACTTGACAGGTTTCGATATGAATTGTGGATGTAAGAGATAGGTGAACTATAATGCCAGAAACTTATTACTGCAAAGAGAAGTTTGTGGTGTACTCGTAAGGTATCAAAAAGTCTTTCTTGGCCAAATCTAAACTTCTTAGTTTTGTTGTTTTTCACATTTTTCTAGAAATATTTTAATCTTGAATGCAAAACTACTTCTACAGATGCATATGAATACATAAATCGATGGATGACTGGCTGTCTGGCTGCCTTGGTCGTTGACTAATAGTTGTGGGGCTACATGTTACTTGGCCGTATCTGTTTATTGAAAGTGTAAATGATTTTGTTCAAAATATTGTACTTGTAACACCTTTATTCGTTTGTTGCTGAGTTTTATTTTTTGTTTTTTTTTTTATATTGAAATTAACCAATTTAAAGAAATCTTTGTTAGTATTTATTGAGTTTTTTTCTCTGAGTCATTGTTAACGGAGATAAAAAGAAATAATGAAAATAAATGTTGCTGTTGTTGTTGTTGTCCAATTGTTAAGTATTACAACATTTCATTGTTTTTCAATTGAAGTTGTAAATATATTTATAATTTCTTAGTTTTTGTTTTTAAGGTCAATTATAATGTTTTTCTTTATCGATGTTTCGCTTACAAATCATTTTTATTTGAGTAGTAATTTTTTGTTGTTTTAATGATCTTCAAAAAATGA
Organism: Wohlfahrtia magnifica; assembly: GCA_023159175.1. Classification (NCBI taxonomy): domain Eukaryota; kingdom Metazoa; phylum Arthropoda; class Insecta; order Diptera; family Sarcophagidae; genus Wohlfahrtia; species Wohlfahrtia magnifica. Next base: position 68,016 of record JAKWBJ010000514.1, read on the forward strand.
AAGAACAATATTAAAAGTACCGTTAGAAAAACCTATATATTTAACCTAGACAGTGAAACCTATACAGCACGGAAAGAAACGCTAAATAATGGAGTCGCCATTGCAAACATATGTACTCGTATATTCGCCAAGAATGGCCAAAGAGAAAACTGACTTGTGGTAGTAGTTGTAGTAAATATTTGCAGTGTGCGTTGCAGAAAAAAATCAGCAAAGTAAACAACAAAACAAATAAACAATTTTAATACGCCCATATGTCTGCTGTCATTAAGAGCTATCACACAACTGAATGAAATTATTGTTTATTTGTTATTATCTGTTGATTATTTTCGTTTTCATGCACATACGAAGACGATTAAACGAGTGCACTTCTGTGCATCTATGGCTACATATGATCTACGCAAATAGACCCTTGCGACTGTTCGAAGATATGTGTTAATGGTTTAAGGCAACTACTTATTTTGCCAAAAGGAAAAATGTCTGCAGAGATAGTTTTGCCCATAGGAATTCCACGCTCTGTAGATGTCACATGATGAAGATTAGGAAGCTAAGCTGATGCTACCCACCAGATATCTGTACGACGGCACATATTACCTACTCGTTTTCGATGGTGCGTTTTGTACAAATGTGCTTAATGATATGTCTGAGAATTATCCAAACTGGACCAAATGATCTGTTGAAATAGAAAGACCTCTAAAACAAATATTAAATACCAAACGAAGCTTCTGGCGGAGCAATAATGCCGCAGGCACAATCTGCACCCAAAACATTTTTCTGGCGTACGTGGATAATATTGATATTATGGTTTCAATATTGAGGGCTGAAAAAGCAGTCTTTGAAAAATGGCGAAAAAGAATCGTTTTACTTATGTTGATCCGAAGAACCTGAAGTTGATAGACCGAGGATTGGCAAAGGTCGATATGTGGCGGACTATGGACCTAATACTACGATCTCCATACCTAAAGGCAAATGGCCTTTGACTTACGCAATTTCAGTGTGCGCTGGTTAAAGCCAACAGAGGGATATCAGAGATGTGCACATAATTACATTCTTGGATAGTCAGGCATCATTTAGGCCACTACTTCATGTTCACTGGGATCGTGGCCAGTGGAGAGTGCTTTGACTTCAACGACTTAGTGAGGCGAACAGGGTTGTGTTTGCTGGGCCCCACATCATTCTGGGATCGCGACTAACTGGGCTGAGGTCAAATCGAAGATGGACCCAGGTTAGCTCAATCATAGGACGCCCGGAGACTGCAATATACTAAACGATTAGTAGGGCCCCTTTTCCCATGGAGAAGAGCAGTATGACGGGCATTATTAGAACAGTGGGTTTCCTATCGTGGCACTACTACCTGAGATATCATCTCAATAAGTTATATCTTCTGGATGAGACGTAATGTCAGCGCTATCTGGAAAATTGTTTTACACTGACTTTGGCTAGATTGCACGTTTTCAACTCGGGACAATTAGATTCGGGGAAGATCAGGTTTGTTCCTATCACAGATTTATTCGACTTTATTTGAAGAGCTGTGAAGTTGCTGTTTGAATATGGCTTTCGGCCTGTCCTTCTCTTTTTGGAAAAATTAAGTGAGCATCTTCTATAGGAACGGTAGTGCTGATGATTGTGTGGGAGGGATCATAAGGGCGAACTTTCAAGACTATAGGACTCAAAACTACTATGCGGTTAGAGTTGCGGTCTTCGTCCGAGAATAAAAAAGTATGGCTCTATAGTCATAATAGTGCTTACTTATAACTGTGTCATATGCTGGAGAGTTCTGCACAATGCCAGTCAGAGGAGGCTTCTGCTCAAAGTGCATAGATGCGTCGCTCTTGGCATACCGGAAGTCTTTAGGAGTACTCCACAGGCATCGCTGGATATTTTCCCTTGTCTGAACTCTTTGGAAGTTGCGGTAAAGAGGATAGCCGCTAGAAACTTTTAGCGGATATTGGAAGGAGGTGTTACTAAGGTTCTGTACTAAGAGCATTTCACCTTCTTGGGGGTTAGATTGGTATGCGCATGTGTTTACTCGTCAGGGTTTTACGGACTATAGAGCCAGAAAATGCGACTTCAGTAGGAGAGCTCTTCGGTAGTTTTTCCAGATAGATTGTCTTGGCAAGGTATTAATAGGTTATTGAATGGCCATGCGATCTTCAGCGATGGATCTAAGACTGAGAAAGTTAAGGGTGCTTGGGTCTACCTCGTGGACAGTGACATGAGACTGTCCTATAGACTTACGGACGAGTGTAGTATCTTCCAAGCTGACGTCTTTGCTGTCGTCAGTGTAGCCGAGCTAATTCGCCATTTTGTCGCTTTTAGGGATAGTATGGTCATCTACGTTGACAGTCAGGCTGCCATTAAGGCGCTGACGGAGCGCTGTGCCAGCACAAGGTTGGTTTCACTATGCGTAAGGATCCTCACATCACTCCTAAATGCGTGCAGCATAAAACTATTTTGGTTCCTAGGTACTGTGACGGTTTGAGAAATGAGACTGTGGATTAGCTGACTAGAGTGGCCGCGGCCAAGTGTATTAAACTGGCGAATGTGTCTGTCAGATATGCACTTGTTGTAGAATGAAAGTGTAATGGAGGAGCAGAGGAAGGGTCTCCAGGTTGCTTTGGCCTAAACTCGACTGCTCCAGGATAAGACATCACTTAGGACTCTGATAGGCTTACTGGCAGGGTTCTGCGATCTAAGGGCAAGTACCGGGTTATGGGAAGCGGGAACCTATGATTTCATGCCTCTTAAGTAAGCATCTGTGACCTCGATTGTCTTATATCAAGCATCAGCAGGCTTGCTAGGTGAGGCCCGGATTTCCTTGTTTTTACTTTTATCTTTTTTTTTTGCTTTTTCTTTATATTTCTAGAAGGCTTTATACAATGGACCTTTCTGATCTCTGGCTGGAGTGCAATTGCACTACCTTTCGAACCTCACCTAAACTAAGCTAGCCTATGGAACACAAAAAATCTTCTGCATCGAGGTGTCTGCCGTTGGGTAAACTACTGGTGAGAATAGCAAATACAATATTTTTTCCCTCACTCCTCTAGGGAGCATATTGGCTTTCCACAAAGTATATATTGCTTTGTTTCAGTTTCTTTAATCAATTTGATATTTTTAAGCTAAGTGGGTGATTAATCCGCTGTAGCTTCCTTCATATGATTTTTGTGTGTGGAGTGGTGAAGATCCTTGCTTATTGAGGGTGGTCTTTACTTAAGCATTGTAATTTTTTCGCAGTAGTTGGCGTGTTTTTCCTGATCATTCGTCTGATGTTTGTCGTCATCGCCAGAGGTCAGGGGGGCTTTTTTCTGTATTTTTTTTAGATGGAGCTGTCTGGAGGGAAGATGAAGTTTTTTTTTATTATTAAACATTCGGAACCACAATTAAATTTTTTCTTGGTCATGTGCTCTGCTGGGACTCGCAGCTGGGACGTTTGTGTTGTTATGAGTGCGCTCTAAACACTACACCACGCCACCCACTACAATATGTATCCGAGATAAGGTGTTAGAAGGTATGATCGAAACTTCTGTGGAAACAAATGTCAACTGGAGAAATAGTGCTTACGATTGAAGATTTGACGTTTTATGAAAATGTATACGAAAATTTATATTTTTTTTTACTTTGTATCCCTTTTGTAAAGTATTTACTGTATGCAGTTACTGCCTTATCATGCATCTGTAATAAATCACAACATTGTTTAAGAAATTATAACACCAGGTGAACATTTTATTTTATTTTTTTTGTATATATTTTATTATTTATTTTTCTTTTTTTCATTTTCTTTTGAATATTTCAACTTAAATAATTTGTTTTCTTTTTTGTTTTATTATTATTTTTAAACATTTTGTTTTATTTTTTTTTATTTTATTTTATTTATTTATTTTTTTTTTCAATATGTGATTGCCTTTTTTATATATATCTTTCATTATTAAATACATACAAATTTATTATTATTATTTTTTATTATTATTTAGAATATAATATATTTTTATTTATTTTGTTTTTTTTTTGTGTTGTTGTATACTGAACTATAAATATGGCAAAATTACATTTAAAAAATACTACAAAAAAAAAAATTAAAAAATTAAAAAAATTTATTTTATAATTAACAATTAAAATATTTTTTTTTTACATTTAAATTACATACAAATTATTTTTATTTATTTTTTTTATTTAATTTTTAATATTAAAATGAAAATAAAACGCATTAAACACAAATTCTATTAATTGTGGTTTTTTAATACATACTAATGTTTTCTTAGGGGTTTTATATACAAATAACATACTTTTGGTGGGGATAGGGAAAGAAATTTAAAAACAATAGACTGGGTGCTTAGGTTTTAACAACAATTTTTTTTTTTAGGAAATTTTATTATTTTTTTTAAATTTAAAATAAGACTAAAAATTTTGGTTATGATTAAATTTAATGTTAAAGAACTTAACTATTTTTAAAACAAAAATTATAATTAAAATTTAAATTTAATATGTATTTACAATTTGTTTTTTGTCTTTTTCTTTTTATATTAAAAATTTATCACCATGCATAAGTTATTTACAAGTTTTTCATTTCATTTCTTATTTAATTTTTTGTTTTTTATTAATTTAAACTATTTTTTTATTTAATTTTTTAATTATTATTAGATTTTGGCAATTTCAAATTGCATAAAATTTTACAATTATTTTGGACGTTTTTGAAATATTTTTTGTTTGTTTTTATTTCATTTTCTTTCAAATGTTATTTTTGTTTTACTAAAAAAAATTTCCCATTTTTTTTAAATCTTATATTTCATATTAAATATTACATTTTAATACAGTTCTTAGCTTATAATGTAGAAGTTATAACAATAAAAAACCCTAAGCAAAAAATTAAATGCACGAGGTTTGTTCAGGTACAATAGAACGAGCATAGCTTTTGTTCGACATTTGTTTCTGCCATAAAAATAAAAAGGTGTTTGGATGTGCTAAGCGCAGAATTATATAAAATATTGTCATATAAGAAAAAATGCGTTCAATTAGTCTACCCTTAGTAACAAAAGTCTAATATTTTCATATTTCACCCGCTCTACGAACAAACTCCGAGTACGGTTATGCAAAATTGTTTGATTTAAAGAAAGCCAATGTTTTTTTTGCATTCACCTATAAGCCAGTCTATGCTTAGTATTCAGGAGCTCTTTATGTTCTGGGCATAGAAATTGTCGCAAACATTAACCAATTTACTCCGAGATGACACAATGGCGGTCTATACCGATGGCTTGAAGACAGAAACGTGCACAGGATCGGATTTCTACTCTACTACTCTAGCCGTCAGGGTCTCTCTCAGACTACCCAATGATGGTACTGTTTTTCAGGCGGAGATTTACGCTAGACGCATCATTAGGGCTCAAGGCCTATAAGAATCTATGTAGACAGTCTCGCCGCAATCAGTGCTCTCAACTTTTACATCAAAAAATCGAAATGTCTCCTCAGCTGCATTCGCTCACTGACCAGGATGGAACGGAATCATGGAATGAAATTGCTGATGAGTGCGAGAAGCACGTGTATGCTAGACAAATACAAATGGACCAATATCACCACTTGTAGAATATCCATAATGCTTTGGCTTTCTCTTCCTATGGAAAGTACTAAGTCTCTTTTTAGTTTTGGAACGGGGTCGATCGGGTTTCTTTCGGTCATAATCACCTGGCACTATATGATAGGCCGCATTTCAGAGCGCATGGAACGCCCTGGTCATGGCTAATGTAGGACCTGTCAAGATGAGCTGAAGGAGAAATCGGTGCAACACTTTCTCTGTAACTGTACCGCTCTATGAGAGCTTAGAATAAAGCACTTGGGTGCATGTCACTTCCTTGATCTGAATTGTTGATTAATTTCGTCAAGGGTACCGGTGGGCTCAAGTGAAGGTACTGAAACTGAAAATTTTGGTCCTTTTTTGGGACTCTGCTTTGTCTAATTTTTCGACCTCCGGCCTTTCAGCCTGCCATGTAAAGGGTGTCATAATAGGCTATGGGGCATACAAGTGAAGTCGTGAATTGCGATCGAAACGCATAACCTAATCTAACCTAAACAATTTAACTAAAACTTAGTAACAATAAACATTGACGCTTTAGCATCTGCAACAGCAGATTGTTCCGCTAGTCCTAAAAAAATTCTGTGCTGTTTTGAATTCCGAATCAGAAAGATTTTACTCGGAATCGGAATATTACATATTTTTTAGTTTTCTGTATTCCATGTTCGAATAATTGTTTTCGTTTTATTTCATGCAATCAAATTGAATCAAGTTTTTCTTTTAATAAAACTTCCCCGAACTGTTAAAACATCGATTGTAATCTTTACACAAAAATTGCTATAAATTGTGAAATTAAAATTTGTTTATAAATATGGAGAACAGCAAAATTCCGAATTTTTGATTATGAGTAATTTTATAATTCCGCACGGATTGATTCCACTCTGAATACAGAACAGGGACGATTGTTTGCTTTTTTGGTTCTTTTGGCAACAGCTCTCTGTCGTTTCCATACGGATAAACGGAAACAATTCGCATTAAATCAAATCAAAAGCTTCTCAACTGCACGTAGAACATAGCTGAGGTCTATTGATTTATGAGATCAATATGGCTTGTGTTTATCACTTCTATCGATACAACGGAGTAAGGAAATTAGTTTTTTCAAAAATTTCACTTTCACTCAGTAACAGAGTTCGACTTTAAGCAGCATTATTAGTGCAATACATGCAATAATTTTGCTGCAGTTTCAATATCCAATAACTCGTTTTCATCATTCTGTCGTTTCTTCTTTTTTACTATTTCCAATATCAGGCATTATATGATTCAGAGCCGACCGTTCAGTGTCAATTGAATGGTAAGTAAAATGAAGCCCACAAATAACCTTGCGCTAGTTACCTCCAATCAACAAAATAAATTTTTTTTTAATGATATTTCGATATCGCTGTTGACTAGCGGCATACAAATTTTTAGACATTTTGGCGGTGAGAAGTCTTTTAGGAAAGTTTATAAGAACTTTCGCATAAGCAACGCTCTTGAACTCTGGAATAACTTCAAAAAATATCCTGGTAAACACTTTCCACCACATTCATAAATGGTATATGAAATTTATATGAAGAAAATATTACATTTAAAAATTGAAATAAAATATATTTCGAAATCATTTTAAATTTTATGAATATGGGGGTTTGAGACTATATATCCTAGTAAAGAAAAACTACAAGTGCCAGAAACGGAAAGCCCTCGATCCATGGATACATTGTGGATCGTTGATATCCTCAATTGCTCTGACGAGTGATCTTGTATTCGTGTTGAACTATTATAGTAGGTTTTCAAGCCATGACACTCTTCTTCTTTTCTTACCTTTCTTAACTCGTTACAGGAACTAATAATAATGATAGCGTTTTAGCAGCTTGCCTTACATGGTCGTTTGCATTTATGGCAGTGCTACCCAGCAGTTATTCGCTGTTTCTTAGACGTAATTCAAAAAGAAAAAGTGTAGAATTGTTGGAAAATAAATTTGTTGCAAATAAAGCACATACACCTTAATCACAACATCACAACCAAGTCTCTGCAGAGATATTTTTGTAATTCAGTCTTACACGAATATATTTGTGCAGCTAAAGCTGAAGAGTGTTATTTAAAACTGAGATTTCAACAATTGAATCGCTGAAGAGCTCAACAACAAGTGTTTAGCAGAAGAACATATTTTGTGACTTAGAACAGGCCTGAGCACATAAGGGAAAACAAAACTTTGAAAACGATAGAACGTGTGAGTTGTCATCCCTGTGTGGCTAATGGCTAGCATGCAAGTTTGCCAAATGAATTGGTAAGAATTTTTACTCTGACCTGTAGAACTTACTTATAAATTTAGTTGATCAATAGCTGAGCATATGGAAGCCTTAGCGCGTCGATTTTGTACGCTGGGGAACTTTCACTCATGGGAGCGACTTGTCTCAGCCAACACAATTGTTGCACATTGATGCGTTTAACCATGTCGATATTGGGATATAGTGCATACGGTGCATAGTTCATCCAGTATAGATACTTATTATTTAGGACAGCAGATCCATATATTCTGAGGAGAATCATTCTCTCGAAAACTCCCAGAGTATAGCAAAACCTGTAAAATTAATATCTTGTCTATGTGAAATTTTGATTGTCTGCTCCAGGTCTTATCACGAAAATGCTTACTATGTCCGTATTAGCATCTGTCGGCAAGCTGGATACTACTTTTTATTTCCAAGCTGACATTATTGTTTCTGTGGACGGCGGAACCGATATAAACGAAGTTACTTGTGAAGTCAAAATTACAATTATTTATGCATAATGATGATTCAAAATGCGTGATCTGTTTGTCTGTGACAACCATTAACATCGTTTTGTCCTGATTCACCACCAAACTCGCGTTAGCAGTTGCTTTCTTAAGTCGTCGGCATATGAGAGCAGAATGTGGCTCTTGTTGTAAATTGTGCCACTGGTATTTACCGCAGCATTTCCTTCTACTTTCTCTATAACAGTATTGACTAGGCAGCACCATGGACTGTATCCCTGCCTGAGTCCTCTTCTAGTTACAAAGGCCTGTAGGCCTAGAATAACTTTATGCATTGAGTATCAACTGTTCTCCAGAATTCAGTTTTTATTTCAAAGCCAGAAATTTAATTATTTAACAAAATTCTTAAAAAACAACAACAACATTCTTACAATAAAAACGAGAGGTACTCGATTTTGTACTCGTCAGAAGAAAGTGTACAAGATTAAAACCATGCGACAAAATAATCTGATGTAGAAATACCTGGAAAGTAATACCATTTTTCTGATAGGTGTTATCGAGTACTACAAGAATCGGTTTTTGAAATTTCGATAACTTATCCAAAATCTTGAGTTATGGGTAAACAACCGGGTTTTCGTATCTTTGCGCACATATAAGCTAAGAGCTTCGCTGAATGTAAGTCTATTTTAAAATTTTTAGCAGTTATGGAAATAAGAAGAACAGAACTTTTAAAAGATATATAATTTACTTAAGTAAACTTAAGGAATCTGCAAGCAGTCGGCTAGTTATACAATATAAAAACAAAATTTGTTGTTTAAAAATAAATAAATAAAAAGTTGCTCTATTTTTTCTAAACAAACCTCGTTTACAGGTAAACATTTAATTTTAAGTCCCTGGGTTTATATATTGTTATAACTTATAAACCAATTATTTTTCTCTTTTATATATATTTTTTAATTTTTATTTAATTTTTTTTTTTTTTAAATAATATTTTACAACGTTTAACATAATTTATGTACAATTTTAATTATAACTGGGGGGCTTGTATGGTTTCTTTTTTACTTAAAATGACTCATGATTTTGTGATTTTCTTTTCTGTGTGGTTTTAAGCGCCGTTTTTTAATGGAAATTTATTAACAATTATTTATGGCTTTTAACATATTAAGTTTTTTACACTGCATTGTTTTAAATTATAAAAATAAAAATTATTTTTCTTTTTTTCATAACATTTTGTAGCAAATTTTGTTAAAAAAAAGAAATAAATTTAAAAATAAAAGAGAAGAGAGCGAATAAATTAATAAATTGCACGCAATGTTAACATAACATACTTAACAAATATATTATAACTTATCGTAGTTTTATTAAACATTAAAAATATACAAAAATAATACATTTTATTTAAACGAAATTAAAAAAAAAATACAAATTATTAGGAATTTGGTAGCTGGTTTTAAACAGAAAAAGTTAAAAAGTCTTCCTAAACAAAGGTTTTAATTTTTATTTACAAGCAAATAAACCGTTACATTTTAAGGCTTATAAGGCGCCTAGACTTTAGTGCAGTATTTGAAAACCCAAAACCTATTCAAAATGCTCTTAAATCTGGCTTAAGGTTTAAAACCCCGACAGAAATCAAGTCATTTTCTCTTTCATACTCCTTTTGTCCTATTTAGTGATGATTTGGTTTTCAAAATCAAAAAAAAAAAACATAAACAAAAACAAAAACAACATTAACAAATTACAAAGACCATTAGATTAGAATAACACAGTAACAGTGTTATTGTTGTTCTTGTTGTTATTCGTAGTGATAGTGGTGGTAGTGGTGTTGTTGCTGCTGGTGCTTACAAACTCATTAGTAAAGACGCCTTGAAGCTAAAGGATTTTATGTTTTAATATCCTTTTATTTCTATTCAATTTTTTCTTTTACTTCTTTTTTCTATTATACACTTGCAAAATGCGTTTATTCTTTAATTTGTTTTTGGTAGGAACTTTAACAGCAAACATCTTTACCTTTGTTTTCTTGTTTATTTGTTTTAAAAATCATATGATTTTTGTTTATATGACTTTCAATTAAATAAATTATTATTTAAATTATTGCCGCTCCATCACGTATAGTCAGTACGCCAAGTACCCTAAAATTGGAAATAAAAAAATAGAAAATAGAGAGAAACACAATTAGTTAAGACTTAACTAAGAGAAGAGAGTATTTTTTAAAAGAGAAAAAGAAAATACTTGTAAAGAGTTGCCAGATTTATTAAAATAACAAATTTTTTTATTTATTTTTAAATACCGCTTCTATTTAACTATAAAAATCAAATATGAAAATATTTAGTTCATGCAGCAATAAATGATAACTGGCTCGTTTTCAGACCGAAGCGAAGAATTTTCAAAAAAAAAAAAAAAAAATTGTTTTTGTTGAACAAAAATGCTTAACAGAACATTGCTGTTCATTTCATAAGACTTTTGTTTCTTCTCAATTCATATGTACTCTTGTACTATAAACGAATTTGCGAATACATACAATCAAATGTGTATAACCATAATGTACTTAACAAACTATTCGTCAAGTTTCGTTCAGTTTCATTTGCTTACGTGTTACGTTTTGAGCGAGCCTAATCGCACTGAACGTACGTAAACAACTGTTTGTGTGTTATATGCAAAATAATAGCAAAAGAAACATGTTGTGTAATAGACGCTCTTAATTTTATTTTCGCTAAAACAGCTACGATTGAACATGCGTAGCGTGTTTTTGCAGATTTTTTTTTAAATTTTATTTTTCTGATAATACTTAAATTTTTTGCAGAAAATATTACAAAATTTAGATTTTTAATAAACAAAAAATTCATCCAGATACTAATTACGCATTCAAATCAACTCTCAGGTAGTAATTTTCTTGTTCTCTTTAACACAACTATTCATAAAGTATATTATAGCCACCTGAAAGTTGATTAGGTATTTGACAGACTTTCCGTAGTTTTAAGCAAAAGTGTATTGTGTTTGGGCCTTTATGCTCTTGCTTTTAGTCGTCACTGAAACAGTGGCGAATGAACACGCATATCATGTTTGTGCTGATTTTTTTTTTTAATTTAATTGTTTTCTTGAATCTTTAGAGAAACAATTTCTCTCGTTTTTAGCATTGAAAGGCAAAAAAAAAAAAATGCAAAAGTAACGGCAAAAACAGAAGAGAGCAAAACAAAGTTATTCGCTTTAGATATTGCTAAAGTTTTGCTGGCAAACAATCGCGAACGAAAGATTTGCTGCCACAAACTAAGCGACGGATGAACTCTATGAGCAATGTTTGCCAAAAATTCGAAGCTGATGTTATTATCCAACGTCGTGGTCACGCGGGCTAAGGGAAAACTGCATTTTAAATAGTAGTAGAAAATAATTGTAGTGTACGTTTTCCTAAAGTAATCAACTGTATATATGGAGCACAAATTTGTTTGGAGTCTAAACAATCTCGGCAGCTATCAATCGGAAGGCTGTTTTTATTAAAATATTCATGCAAAGTGTAATGTACCCATTAGAGTGAGATGCTTAGATTCTCAACTAATAATATGAGTACAACAGCAAAATTTTTAGGTCTATTATATACATAATTGCTCAGTTTACTTATTCAACTGTTATCTACAACAACAATGGCAGAATCTATGTGCATGTCTTTACTAAATTTTAGTGTTCGTTTGCCCCAATACCAGTATTTGCAGATCGCACGACAGTCCACATTGCGGAGCGTACCAACAACACAATTGTATTGTCATAAATCTAGTTTTGCGTACTTGGTTATCATTTAAAACAATATCCAAAACTTGCAAATCAAAAATAATCAGCAGATTGAAAGAAATTAGAGTCATTACACTTATATATTACTCGTATATCACGGTTTTAATATGTCAAAATTAAAGTGTGGCCTGACATCTTTTCACTTGCAAAGTTCTGCATTAATTTTGCTAATATTGGGCTCAATTTCTTTTAAACTTATTTTATATTAATAATTATCATTGGCTTTACTCTAGAATCCCTTATTGCTATTAAACTTCTAATCTGGCCACATTGTTTCTTTCTCATTTTGAAGAGTTTTCATAAAATGTCTCTTAAAAAGGAAATTTAAAATATCTAAGTACTTACCATTGAACCCAAACCCAAATGATAAGGCTGTGAATGGGGTACAACACCGCCACTTAGCGAACCGGCCGTTGAAAAGCCACCCTGTAAACCACTGGAAGCACCCAAAGCTCCCATACCGCCCGTATACCAGCCACCATGCATATGCGCATGAGCTGGATGTAGACCACTGGAAAGATGGCCATGTTGAGCTGAAAACACACACAAGAAAACACACAACAAAACGGAAATTAAATATTAATAATAAAAAACCAAGCTATGAAAGAAAATTATATAAAAAATAATAATATTGATAAAAAAAAAATTATTTATGTATCTTTTATATAGAAAACCTACCCATTGAAGCCGAAAAACCACCTCCAAAGCCCTTAGAAGGATCCAAAGGCTTAAAGTCACCCATACCCAAATGGCCGCCAATAGGTAGACAACCGCCGCCTAAACCTTTTTTCTTTTTCGATTTCGATGATAATTTACGATTACGGGTTTGTATGCCTTCTTTTTTCATAGTCAAAGGCCGGTTAACCTAAAAAAAAAAATTCAATAAGAAAACAAAAAATTATGAAAATTAGCAAAAAATGTGCAAGAATTTCAAAATTTAATTTTTTACTTTTTATTTTTAAAGAAGCACTAACACACTGCTTATGACCTTTAGCTTTAAATTATAAACTTGGGCCTCAACAAATTTAAATTTAAATGTAAATTTAAATTCAAATTCATATTGTAAATGTAAAGGATGTGAAGCAGCCAGAACAGGAAACGTATACTGGTTAACACCACCACTAACATATATTTAAAGCACAATTTTACTTACATACTCACATGTATACGTACAAGAGCACGAGGTAGCAAAACATGAGCCTATTTATTACCTCGGGCAGGCAAACCAGCTAAATGCAACTCCACACATGCACAAATTAGTCGTTTAATAAAAGGAGTACGTGTGTGCGTGTGCGTGTGCATGCCTATGCATGTGTGTTTTAACAAATATGTAAATCGTCTACAATAAGGCAGAACTAGAGCCTATTTCTATACTGGTACTCATAGTATTCGTTCATGCCAAGAGTAGAAGAAAAACCTTTGGCAAAAGGAGAACCGGAAAAAGCTTGCAATGTTACATTATAACGCAATACCAATTCATTTTTGTACGTTTTTTTGCGTTTGTTGCTTTTTTTTACATGATCAGATAAGAGATTTAAATGTTCAAGTGTGTGAGTGTGTGCATAACATTGCAACAACTACAATGTAAAAAAATAAGAACTCCATATACATACATATATGCATGTAAGTATGTATGTACTCGTCGCAAGTATATGATTTTAATGCGTTGATAATAATGGTTTTGATACACAAAAAAAAGTACTACAGCTGGTTGGTTGGGTTAATTTATAAAAAATATTTTATTTATACAGACATACATATATACTCATGCACACACATACAAATAAACACATACATATGCACATATACTCATAGATTTATAGAAAAATGTCCCTGCCTTATATGTGAACGAACATCTATACCGATGATAATGATGAATGTGTAGGTTTATGTGTGTAAAGAGACACTCTGTTTACACTCAAAGAAAAATTTTAAAAAATATATACACAAACACAATTTTTTTTATATTTTAATTAAGTTTCAGTAAAAACTATAAAAAAGTTAAGGCTAGTTTGTACCAAAGTACAAAAGTAAATTTTGTAGTTAAGTACTTTTTGTACGAAAGTACTTTTTTAATTTTTTGTGTGTAAAAAAGTACTTTTTTTACTTTTTTTCTGTAAAAATAACTTTGAAAAAAGCACTTTTTGTAAACTTTTTTTACTCTTTCATTAAAGTACTTTTTGTAATAAAGTACTTTTTGTACTGAAGTATTTTAAGTTAGTTCTTTTCAAAAAGTGTGTGGCACTTAAGAGCAAAAGTACTTTTTGTACTAAAGTACAATGTAGTACTAATTGTACTACAATGTAGTCCTAGAGGTCGCAAGAAAAATTATCAAATTTTAAAAGAACGAAGATTTATTTTGTCCATCGTTAGCCACTAATTTTTCCCATCTTTTACGTAGAATATGGATCCGCGACAAAAGAATGAATCAAGCCAATTTCTGATACCATGTTCTGAAGTGAAGGGTATTCCAGTAAGGGCGTTCTGCATCGATCGAAATAAATGGTAGTCAGAAGAAGCAAAGTCTGGGTTATAAGGCGGGTGAGACTTCCCATCCACTGTTTTCCAAATCGTTTTTGACGGGTCTTACAACATGTGCCCGAGCGTTGGCATGATAGAAGATTATGGCCTCGTGTCTGGTCGAATATTCTGGCCGTTTTTCGTTGATTGCTCTCTTCAAACGAATCAATTGTGTTCGGTACAGGATTACCTTGGCGTCATAGATATTCGGCTTCGGCATTGATTTAGCTGGTTGGCTGGGCTTTACATATGACTTTTTGCGCTTGGGGTTTTAGTAATGTATCCATATTTCATCACCAGTAACAATACGATGCAAAAATGACTTCTTTTTGTAGCATTCAAGCATCATTTCCGACATGCAAAATCGCCTTTCAACGTCTCTCAATTCATATGGGAACCAATTTCCTTGCTGAATTTCCTTGAAGAAATGGCTTGTTGTGTAACTCCCACTGATAATGCAACTTCTTCCTGCATTTGACAACAATATTCCTCGGCTGACCAGGCCTCTTCTTGTTTTCTGTGTCGCAATCGCGTAAACCATCGTTCACAAGTTTTTTAAATTGGGTGCATGTGGATCATAAGCTACTACCAACAATCGATAATTTTCAGCTGTCGTGTTCTTTGAATGAAGGAAGGTTATGAGACTTCTCCGAAAAACATCTTTTTTAGGCCCAAAATTCGATATTATTATAGCGATTGAAAAAAATTTGTGCTTACACTTTGGCGTCTATCAAATACTGAATTATAATGATAGATGTTTACCCTCCAAAATACCATGTTTATTATTATTGACACAAACCATACGAGTATGCGACAGTTATGGCATATGTTATCCCAATCGACATTGTTCACGTGTATACCCAATACTTTTTTTTATTTTTTTTATATAACAAAAAGGTACTTTTGTGATCAAAACAGGGACAAAAAACAATTGATACTCTGTAGATATTCTTCTATTTAAAGATAATTTTCTAATCTTTTTCTTTTTTATATAACAAAAAGGAACTTTCTTATGAAAGTAAATTCAAGTACTTTAACAATAAATTTATAGTATTTTCAACATGTACTTTAATACAAAATTACTGTATTTAAGCATATTTTCTTTTACAGGCATTTTTATTACTTACTACGACTAATTTTCTTCGAGTGTAATAACAATTGCTGCCTATTACAATTCATTGTTGTTGTTAAAGTACTTGCGATGAGAGTAGACTATGAGTAAAGTACGAGTATGTGTTGTATATACAATTTCTACAGTTGCAATCTGACAAAAAAAAAAAAAAAAAAAAAAAATGAAGAAAAAAGTACTTGGTACTCATACTTAATGGCTGGTACATTCCGTATTGCCTTTTTCTCTTTCTCTATTTTCCTTTATTTTTGTTTTGTTTTTTGTTGTGTTTTTGTACATTGGCTGTGTGCTTTTTTCCATAAAAAAGGGTAGCTTATCATTGATGGAAAATCTTTGAAATTTTTTTATATTGTATATATATTGTTGTTGTTGTTTTTTTGTATGTCGTGGTTGTTGTTAGAATTGCGCTTCATTGTGCCACAATTACAATATTAAGTTACCCTCGGTTGTTTGAGACTAAATGTCTGCCCAAAAAGTTCCATATTTTTTTTTTAATGAAATGAAAACAGCAGTAGTCTTAGTCGTAGTTGTTGTAATTGTTATTATACATGTTGTTGTCGTTTCAGGAACATACCACAGGGCTGTTGTTGTTCATTGAACACATACAACATACTCGTACCTGGGCGTGAAGGAAACCTTTACAAATTTTAGTTTTTATTTTCAATTTTTTTTTGCTTTTCGCTTTCATTTATTTTCAAGAATAAAATAGTAAATGCATTAACAACAACAACAACAACAACAACAACAACAGCAATAAAGAGTAATTGTAATAAAAAGTGTTTAAGTGCAAACAAAATGTCTATTTTGTTTGGTTGGCTGACAAACAAACGAACGAACCAGCGAACGAGCAAACGATTGAAACTGGAATGAATGAATAGTTGAATGGATGGATTGATGGTTGGTTGCTTGGTTCGCTGGATATTTGCCTGGACAATTTGACTGCATGAATGATTTGTATTACGCTTTGCCTTTAAATAAACACTTAAGTACTTAAGTACCACAAGAACAAAAACAACAACCATAAGGCCCGATAGTGTAGTAAAACAAACAACAAGAGATTTGCCGAAGCCCAATTGTTAAGAATTATTTGCAAGCCATAGACAAAAGCATTTTAAAGGTTATAAAGGAAACACGAAAAGGTAGCACAGCACTGGGACCCTCTTTTAGGCATTTAAATAATCATAATAATAGAGAGAATGAAAGATGAAGAAAAGGTAACATAAGAAGAAAAGAAGGAGGGTTGCATAAGTTGCATGCAACTATTATTGTTATTATTATTGTTATAAATATAAATGCTACTGTTGCAAAAGGACATCCCAAACCTTTTTGCTCTCTCTCTATCTCTCTCTCTCTCACTCACAAAACAATCAGCATCAGTTGCATTGCATTTCATTTATGCCGGCTTTTTCAACATTTTTTTCTTTCCGTAAGTGTATCATTTTCATTTTGCCATACATTGTTCTCACACTGGGATTCCCTCTTTAGACTTACTTTGATAGGAACGGAACTCTGTAGAGTTGCTGAAAAGCCTATAATTGATTTGGTAATTGATACTTTTGTTTAGTGGGAAATGACAAACAATCTAACAAACAATACAAATTTCAACAACGAAAAAAAAACGAAAGAAAAAAATTATAAGATTTTATTAGATCGTTGAAATGAGATTAAATGTGAGCACAAATGGAACCCACTGAGCGTTTAAGATATTCTTTTTTGCATTTTTTGTTTTGTTTTTTATTTATTTTTCTTTCACTTCATTCGAGTTTTTGCTTTTTGTCGAAATAATGTGATAATTTGTTAAAAAAAAAAAAATTCAAAAAACAGGGAGGATGGCAAATTAGATGGGATAAGCATGCAACCCGTAGCAAGGGCAAATTGGTATGCTTGTGTGTTTTTCTTTTTAATATTTTTAATTTTAATAATATTAGGGAAGTTCATGTTGAGTTAATAGAAATATGAATGCAGTAATATTTCATAAGTTTGCAATTATTTCGATATTCTACGTCGGTATTGTTGCAAAAATAGGGGTATATTGTGTTTGTAACACCCCAACACGCAGTCTTGGAGACATTGCTAATTATATTGATCGATAAGGAACCACTCTTTCTGTGTGTTTCCTCCTCTTCATGCAGATTTTATTAGCAATGAGGTCATGGCTTTAGGACAACCTCTACTGTTTAACGCTCTTGTTTAACAGACCAGTGTAAAATATAGGCTACCTACCGCGTACAAGGCTTTTAAGACAACAACTTTAGTAAATGAAGCTTGACCGTAGTAAATAAAAATTGCAAAAATATTACTTGACATGGTTTTTTTTAGGAAGTCAGGAGGCATTGGAAAAAAAAATTGGAAAAAATCAAATCACCTTGGCAGTCTCTGCTGCAACTGAGTTTCAAGTTGCACTTAGGGGCTCTACTAACTGGTTGTAGTGCCAGTAACTTGCTCAGCGATTGAGAACTATTCCAACATAGACTGTAACACTGTTTGCAATGCAGCTTCCTATCGAAATAATAAGCCCTCGGTCAGACTTAGCTCTAAAGTATTATCATTTATTTATAAATCGAAGGGAAACCTAAGTTCACAGGGTTCCTCATCGAGAGTTCTATTTTTCATTTTTTGACACAATCTGCTCATGTATCGGTGTTTTTTTTTACAGTTACACAAATTTAAATTATAATAAAACAAAGAAATATATTTTTCATAATGTTACGAAATTAAAAAGAACGCCTAAAACGATGTAGGAGTATGTATGTTTAAAACTATAAACTTTATTATGGAAGTTATTCTATTGGTTTGTGTCAAGGTTACGATCACCCCGCCAAGGCTGTGTATTTTGAACAGTGCTACCAATTCAATTTTGCGTTTTAAAACTTTACGTTTACAATGTTTAAATATGATTTGAACAATAACTCTATTTTGCCAATAACTCTTCGAATATTGATTTCCAGGTGTTCAATTGTTTCTGGTTTATCGACGTAGACAAGCGGCTTTACATAACTCCCAAGAAAAGAATGAAATGAGAATATACGATATTGGTGGCCAATTAATTGGAGAATTATGTGAAATTACTCCTTCAATAAAAGTTTATTTGACTAAAGCAATTGTAGCGCGCGATGTGTGGCATGTGGCTCCGTTCTGTTGGAACCACATGTCAGCAAGATTAATGCCAGCTAATTGAGGTATGTACGTATAAATTTCTAATCATGTACCCATACCGTTCGCAAATGACAGTAACATTTGAAGACATATGAACCAATGAGTGTAGTATGGTAGATAGACACCCGCCTAGCAACTAAGAGGGCATCGATTTAATCCCAGCTCAGGCCTGACAATTTTCAACAGCAATTTTTACCTCATAGTATTGCTGGCGACGGGTTATGACACTTACGCTATAAAAAATTTTTTCACTTGGGGTGTTGCGAATGCGTTTATCTATGGACCAATGACACGCCACCCCATAAAGCGCTTCAGACAGTAATTTACTGTGAATGTATGGTGTTTTGATAAAAACTTGTAAAGACTCCGCCATCTAACGTTTTTTTTTTCAACCAATGCTTATTTCGTGAATGGTAGCACTTAGCTCATGTCTGATTTGACAGATAATTAGTTTTATCTTTCCGCTGAACGCATATGGTTGTGTATACTCTTGAACAACGCTTCGCTAAGTGGGCCTGCGACCAACTTACAGAAGATGCCAATTTTGCTAAAAAAGTCATCTTTTCAGATGAAGCT
The DNA here is from genome assembly GCA_023159175.1 of Wohlfahrtia magnifica. Taxonomy (NCBI): domain Eukaryota; kingdom Metazoa; phylum Arthropoda; class Insecta; order Diptera; family Sarcophagidae; genus Wohlfahrtia; species Wohlfahrtia magnifica. Next base: position 87,444 of record JAKWBJ010000514.1, read on the forward strand.
CATTTTGATCTTGGCGGATATGTAAACAAGCAAAATTGTCGCATTTGGGGCACAAAAAACCAGCACGCATACATTGAAAAGTCTGTTTGGTGCGGATTTTGGTCCAGAGGCATAATTGGGCCATTTTTCTTCGAAAATGAGCAAGGAGTGGTCGTTACAGTCAATGGCGATCGTTATCGAGCCATGTTGAGCGAATTTTTGTTCACAAAAATTGAAGAGGAGGATATTAACAACATTTGATTACAACAGGACGGCGCTACGTACCACACAGCCAAAGCTACACTCGATGTTTTGTGCCCTGTTTTTGAAGATCGCATTATCAGCCGCAGAGCTGATGTCGTTTGGCCACCTCGGAGCTGCGATTTGACACCGTTGGACTATTATTTGTGGGGTGCCGTCAAAGATAAGTGTTTCGCCAACAAGCCAGAGACAATTGACGCTTTAAAGGACAATATTCGTGAAGCCATTGGTGAAATACAACTGCACACAATCGATAATATGCTTAAAAATTGGATCGATCCTGTAGGCTACTGCATGGCTAGCCGAGGCAGCTATTTTAATGAAATTATTTTCCGTTATTAACTGGAAGGATTGTACTTTTAAATAAAAAAAGAAATTTGAGAAAATATTCAGTAGTTCTTTTTATAGCATTTTCAAAAAAAAAAAAAAAAATATTTGGCGGGCCAGATAGATTACCTTCACTTCAATTCTGCTTACTTAAGTACTCATTCAAGCAAAACTGGGCTTCATCGGAGAACAATACCAAAAATTTTGACGAAAAGAACCTCTATTTTGATAAGAAGATTTCAAAAATTTGTAAGCGTTGCGCTTGTATAATATCCATAATGAAATGTCAAACCAAACTAAGCAATAAGCAACTATCAGCTGTTAAGTCTATTGTTAAATAAAGCAGTGTTGCCAACTCAAAGATATGAACCTAAAAAAAAAACACCTGATAGTTGAGACCCAATAGGTGGTACGTCAAGGTCATTTTTGCATGTCTTGCTCGGCGGAATTTAAATTTACACCATTCAGACAGAAGAAATCGCAAGAAATGATAATTTTTCAGTTTCTGACAGATCATTTAAGACGTGTGTGGTCTGGCGTTGTCATTATAAAATACAATACCTTGTTGGTTTATCAGTTCTGACCGCTTTAATTGAATAGTTTGCTTCAATATCGATAATTGTTAACAATAGAGATCAGAATCAATTGTTTGACGAGGTTGTAGAAACTCATAATAAACAACTCCCATTCAATTCCACTAGATAGACAGTATTTCTCCTTTCACGGTGTCCATCCAGGCTTTGCCACCATCTGCAAAGCTTCACCTTGCTTCTTTCATGATTATTTCGCACATTATTTGCATACGTAGTCCACCTTTCAACGCTCATAATCATTAAGACCTATCAAAAAAGCTATAATGTTGTCTGATGGAATTAAATATTAGAGCGATTTACCGTTAATTTCTAACTGAAGTTTTTCGAACAAAAATAGGTTTGAGTGTCAAGACTTTTTTTTCAAATTCTATAAATGTAGAATTGAGTGTAGAATTGTGTTGAGTGTAGATTTTTCTATAAGAAAATGTAAAGAATTTTGCAATGTTTAATATGGCAACCCTAGTACGAGGACACAGGTTAATTCCGGGGAACCAAATATAGTACAATTTACGGGTGAATTTTCTACATTTGAAATCCCATTGAAGTCTTGCAGGCTTAGGATTAACGGTAATAAATTACGGTAATAAACACTCAATGCCGGTCTTAAACTCGGTTTAATCCGTAATTGGTATAATTGTAAGTCGTTTAGTTTTGTATATTTGAGTGCAAACCTGCTTGGTGCCCAATTCCAATTTGATCAAAACATAAAAATGCTTATTGTGTTAGGGTAGTAGTAGGGTACCTGCACAGAGTACCGAAGATGTTTCTTGATTATTGCAACAAAAATTGACTTTAATTATACATTTTGCTTGCTTCAGTTTCTTTTCACTTCTTTACGAGTATTTTGGAGTTTACAAATAAAGTTTTTTTTTTGTATAACTTTAGGGAATACCCTTACCGTTTGTTGCATGCCACATTTGGCTTTTTTTATTTTACGAATTCATGCATAAATTTTTGAAATGTTTTACTCATTAATGAAAATGCTTAATATTTATGCATGAAAAGAAGGCAGCAAAGGAGGGATAGAGAAAAAAAATGAAGAGAAAAAAAGAAAAAAAGAATTATGAATGAATACAATTCATATATCATACTCGCATGATAATATTGACACAAGTAGCAGTAGCAGCAACAAGAACAGAGCCGTCAAAAAGATATATGATTTTGCATAATTTAAGTCGAGCGCATCCTTAAACAAAAAAAAAAAAAAAAAGAAACACAAAAAAACAACGAAAATAAAAACAAAAACATGCTGCATTAATATGTAATATTCCAGCTGTGAGAATGTACGTCCCCCGTCCGTCTTTCCCTTGCTCATATTTTCATAATATGATCTGGCCCATCGTATCTGGTTTTTTACCATTTTGCCCCAACTGTTTATAAAAACTGCCTGCTGTCAAGTTAATTTTTGATAAGCGAACACGCGACTCTCACTTGCTAATGCTGCTGCTGCTGCCTACAACTACTACTCCATACCAAAAAGTAAATGAGGCTGGGGGTACTCCATACACACAGGCTGTCAGAGTGAATGTAACAGAAACTGCTACTGAAACGTGTAGATTTAAAAATTATGCCTTTGCCACCAACAACAACAACAAGAACAACAGCAACAGCAGCATAAAAACACTCTTCAAATTGAATCTTAATTCATGCTAATGTTATGACACTGGGTGGCATATATTTATGCCCATCAACTTAAAGACCCAACTACTACTACTACTACTCCTCTACTCGTATAGTTAGTGCGATGCATGGCAAAGATGATGAGGAACAAACATGTTAATTGTTGATAACAAATTAGACATGATATGGAGCGTATTAGGCTTTTAAAAAATTACTTGTAAAACACCAAAGCAATCAGAAACAGCAAAATGAATATGTTTTTTTTCATTTTTTTACAAAACAATTTTTATCTGGAATTGAAACTGACTGACTATATATTCGTATGTGTGTCTATATGTGTGTGTATATATGTATGAGTGTGTTTGTAAAATGTTATCTATAAAATTACAGGTAATTTAATAGACAATTTTGATTAGTTTTTTTGTGTGTTGTGTGTCCTTTTTTGTTATCTATCTTATCAATATTGCATGTCACTGTGACGCCACTTATTTGTCTCCGCTCTCCCGCTGAGTTGCAAGGTGTTCTAAGGCATGTTTCCTTTTTTTTATATTTTAAATATTTTCAGAATTTACAACACTTTATTGTCTCTTTTATTTTCTAAAGATAAAAAGAGTGGGAGAGAGAGAGAGAGTAAGAAGACAATATTAATTATTATTGTTAAACAGGTAAGCAAAAGGCCCATCAATGGTCTCATAAAATCCATAAACGAGGAGTGACACAAAATCAAAATTTTATAGGAAAATCTTATTAAAAACTATTTTTTTTGTCTACAACAATTTTATGGTATTTTTTGCAATCTGCAGCATAAATATTAATTTTAATTACGAAACGACAAAAGTATTTGAAAAACATAAAGAAGATAATGAAACAAATTTTATTAATTTCGTCTCTCTTGACATGTGGTTTTTGTAATTTAAATCTACTCAATTTACATCATTGTTGCTGACATATGTAAAGGGTGTTTTTTATAGAGATAGAGAACTTTAAGTTGCAATAAAACAACGATGGATTATTCGATTGACATGAATTTTGTTTATCCGAAAGATAATCTTGTGGCATGACATTTGAAATATGATTTCTGGCATATGACAGCCACGGCTGGCGCGGATGTAGTCCAATCTGGACGTCCGATGCATTTTCCAATATTTATGGCTGTATATCGGCAATAACACAGCGAATGTTGTCTTCCAAATGGTCAAGCGTTTGTGGCTTTACCGCGTAGACCAATGACTTTACATAGCCACACAGAAAGTAGTCTAACGGTGTTAAGTCACAAGATCTTGGAGGCCAATTCACACGTCCAAAACGTGAAATTAGGCGGTCACCAAACGTGTCTTTCAATAAATCTATTGTGGCACGAGCTGTGTGACATGTTGCGCCGTCTTGTTGAAACCCATCTCCTGGACATCATGATTATTTAATTCAGGAATGAAAAAGTTAGCAATCATGGCTCTATACCGATCACCATTGACTGTAACGTTCTGGCCACCATCGTTTTTGAAAAAGTACGGGCCATTGATTCCACCAGCCCATAAAGCGCACCAAACAGTCAGTTTTTCTGGATATAACGGTGTTTCCACATACACTTGAGGATTACCTTCATTCCAAATGCGGCAGTTTTGTTTGTTGACATGGCCATTCAACCAGAAGTGCGCTTCATCTCTAAACAAAATTTGCTTATGAAAATCGGGAACAACGGTAATCTCGTTTTGGGCCCATTCGACGAATCTATGCCTTACTTGATGATCGTTTGGCTTCAATTCCTGCACGAGTTGGATTTTGTAAGCACGCAAACCAAGATACTTCCGCAAAATCTTCCATAATGTGGATGAACACAGATCCAATTCCTGTGTTCGATGGCGCATGGACTCATTCGGGTCTTCCTCAATGCTACGCTCTACAGCAGCAATAGCTTTTTCTGTACGCACCGTACAGCGTCTCTGGGGTTGCGAGTTATCAATAAGAGTAAACGTGGTGCGAACGTTTTCCATGGTTAATCGAACTAACTGCTCTGATAGACGATTTTGTTGACGATAAAATGGACGTAGTGCGCGATACGTTTTCCGCACAGAACCATTATTTTCGAAATAAAATTGCACTATTTGCAAGGGTTGTTCAGGAGTGAGTATTCTATTATTCATGATGAATTGCCAAACCAAACTGAAAATAAGTCACTTGACAGCTGTTTAATCGGTAGCCATCTTGAAAAGTAATGTCTCTATAAGAAACATGCGTTACAAAGTTATGTATGTATATATAGGGTGTACTTTTACAGTTACACAAGTTAAAATTATAACAAAACAAGGAAATATATATTTAATATCAATAAAACGGGCTTTTTTGGATAGAAAATTTCATGAAGTTACGCGTAATATTTCCATAAATATAATTTCGCAATCCGGAACACTTATTTTCACAAACTTTTCGTAGCATATGCGCCCGTATTTCGCCAATAACTCTGGTTTAATGATGTAGACATAGACATGTACATAGCCATGCTGTTGGTGCCACTTGTCAGCGAGATAAATGTCTGCTAATTGTGGTACCAAAATATTCCATGAGCGAGGATAGACGTCAAGGTGATGCTCGTAAGGTCAGAAGATTTTTAGGAAAAATCTCACCACACTCAGGAAGTTGTGTAAAATATGAACATGAACTCCGTTTTAAATACATTGTAGCGGTCCGGTAGACTGCAAGAAGGTCTAATGTCAGAATCCTTTATATACAGTCATGTGAAAAATAGTCGTGAGACTTTGCGGTGTTCTTTGAGAGCTGAAGAGAAGAATGAGCTTTTTATCGCCGGAATCCCAACAGACAATTTATAAGATTTTTTGATAAATGAAAATTTTGAAGATTAAATCAGAGTTTAGTTTTTAAGTGTTCCTATTATTTTACTCATGACTGTAAATACCACAGCCTACTCTATCCAGCATTTTGATGGTCTGTCAGACCAGCAGTCTCTACTTGGAATCTCGAACTTAAGTTCCCTGTTGAGAATATTATAAAGGACCATGTAAACGAGCCGAATGTGTCTATGGTCGCTTATGATTGTAGCGTGTCCATAGTCCACATTGGGCCAGGAGTTGACTGCATTGCTAGCACCAGTTTAGCTCTCTGCTTTAATAAATATAAGGTCGAAGAGAAACCAGTTAAGTATTGCACATATGACTTTGGTGGAAAAAAGCAGAGTGCACTAGTGATCTGTAAAACTGACTGTTTGCGCACACTGTCCATAAGCATACAATAACGCTAATTTGCACAAGTTCATTTCCATCTTTTGCAAAAGTGTTTCTGAGAAAAAAAGGATTTAAAACTAATTTCATAAATTTAATAAAATCGCTAACAGTGAGTAATTAACCCTTTATTGCCCGACAGTATTTATAAGTACCACTGCTTACTTTTATGCTTTACTTACTGTACAGATATAATTTTCCGATGTATGATCATCAGTACCATAAAGTACCGTATTTTCCTCCAACAACAATAAATTTTTTTTGCTTTTTTTACTCCTCTTGCAAATAAGATCAGTTATCCTTCAACAGTTCTAGTGTTTAGAGGAGTTTTTGGATTGCAAGTCTTCGCTAAATCTGAGTACCAGGACCATGTCATATTCCTCCCGGCTTGGTAAAAATATGAGACTTTTTCTGAGCTTAAATTATGTCGAATGCAAAGATTCTATAAAAAATTAATAGTTCTGTCATGATAAAGCGTCTTGGGCAATAAAGGGTTAAATAACAAGTCACTTTTTTCTGTACTTCTTTGAAAGAACTTCTTTAGAACTATTCTTGAAGCAAAACTTGTCTAAAAATCTGTTCTTTAATGTTTCTCTAGCTGTTACATTAAAAGCAAAACTTTCTTTATGAAAATTATTTGAAAGATTTATCAAATAGGCGTGGTTTCCTTTAAGATCTTATCACAAAACATCTTGTAAATTTGCCAAACTGAACTCTTCTTTCTTTTTTTTTTCGTTTAGATTTTATAAAAATTGTTGTAAAAATTCTCGTTAATTGACTGTTAAAAAGGCAATAAAACATTTCGTCGTATAGAAAACAATTGCCATTGATTCCAACAACATTTATGTCTGTCTGTCTGTCTGTCTGTTTGTCTGTTTGTGCGACTGTCTTTCATTTTTATCTGCGATGAACTGCAGTCGTTAGTAAAACAATATTTTTATAAAATGCAATTTGCAAATGGCATAGAAATAGAGAAATAGAGTTTTTCTTGTTGCTTTTATTAGAGCTACCGGCACTTTGGGTGGTTTAATTAAAAATATTCCAATTCCAATTGCAACAAAAACAAAACGAAACAAAACCGCAACCAAAACGCATATTAAAAACGATTTGCGCAAATATCAAGTAAATCTCAACCATATGGTATAGATATTGAGTATGGATGTGTGTGTGTGTGTGTGTGCGTGTGTGTTTGGAATTGAACAAAATTTTGCACTCGCGCCAATATTTATTTATTTTCTTTTTAATTTTTATTTTTTAGTTTTGTTTTGTTTTAAATTTTTAATTTTTATGTTAAATTTTGCCAGATTGCATGTCAACACTAAAAATTGTTTGCCCGTCGTCGTCGTATTCATATTCATAAAATGTATGATGTTTTTTTACACACAAACACACACACTATTTGCCTCTATTGACGAACTTCGCTACTGCACTTTCCTCTAATGTTTGGTTTTCCTCTCTCTAATACAACATAGTTTTCATTTTGGTATTGGATAGTTTCCCATCTTGATAAGATGCCAATCAGAAAGCGAGCATTTCAGGCAGGCAGGCAGTCAGTCACTCACTCACTCACTTAGTCATTCAAATCGTTGTTTGTTTCATTTCATGGAGACTGAAAAGCCGCCCGTTGGACAGACAAACACCACAGTTATAGCGAGGGAATGCAAATTTTCGTTCAAAAAATATCACAAATTATCGGTTCAGTTTAATCACTTGGCGAAAACAAACACACACACACACATACACACACATGCATACACAAAATTTGAAAAATAAAATATTTTAATTGCTTTAAGGAAATGATAAAGGGAAAGTGATAAGAAAATAATACAAAAAAAAAAAAAAAAAAACAAAAAATATTCGCCATTCAACAGTCTGCAACAATTTGTTTCAAACATTTTTTTGTTTAAATTTGTAAACTTTTCTTATAAATAAAAATAAATTCAAATTTTTGTAAGTGTATTTACCCTCAGACCACAAAACTCCACCATAGCCCACGTTAATACTCTGCCTATCATTACAGAACAATCTGCGGAGTGGTGCGCACCACTGTATTTCTGCTTTTTAGATATCGAGAAAGGGAGTTCCGCTTAAACTCATTGAACTCATTAATGGTTTTATATCAGAATAGGATGAGTGCTCGAATTGAATTCGTTCGTAAAGAACGATTCTTCTTAAGAGCAGAAACTTAAGAGAATTTAAAATACGACTCGTGAGAAGCATCAAAAACAAAAGAAATTAAAAATAAAATTCGCAACGCAAACCGAGTCGATAAGCATCAAAACGAGTTGAAAACGAACAATTCTTTTTAGTAAAGGATGTTTTCGTAATAAAAAACATGCGTGTGTGTTATACTTATTGGTCGCTGCATACAAAATATACACACACATACACAAATACGCGAATGCATGGTTTTACGCCTTTAATCTTAAGCGGCGATTAGACGATCCATAGCATGTAATAGCATGTTTATCGTATTTGTTAAATTCGCAAACACAAGCTAATTGGATGGTTGGCGTAGGTCGGCTAATCGCCACTTTACACAAACAATATACATTAAAATGAATTTCTCATTTTTGATTACTTTTTGCTCATTTTTAATTGCTTCGCAGTATAAAATTCGTGCCAACGAGTTAGAGAACAAAACTTGGCTCATGAGCAGAATTTTCTTTGCTTCGCTTGTTTTATGGCTCTTGCACGCGAGTTTTATTTCTTAATTCGTGAGCAAAATTATATTTAAAAATTAAACAATTCTTTTTTAAATTTTATATTTGTGCTCACGAGTCGAGCAAAAATATTTTGAGGAAAAATATCAATTTTTTTTTTTTTAATTTTGCTCATGAGCTGAGTTTTTACAAGCTATGGTTTATATGGCAATACATTGTGCAGAGTTAAACATGGCAAGTTATTAAGCGGACCGATAGGTGTCTGAACTGTAGTCCGGCAAGAGAGTGTCGTAACCCTTTCTATTTAATATAAAAGGCGGTCCCACCATAATGTACGATGTTAATTGTGAGTCACACCTTAACGTTAAGTTTTTTTCCCAACTTAATTTGACATTTCTTTGTTTCAGTACATAATTGAGCAGAGCGTTAAGATTGTTGAAGGCTTCTACGAAAACGGGCATTCAAATCAAAATGTACTTCGTGCATTTCATGATTTTTTTGGTCAGCATAATCGACCAAATGTCTCCACAATCGCGCATGCTCGCCCAGATCATATTGCGGAAAATTTGCTATTGTTCGCGATAGTGTGGCAGAAAAGCGGTCAAGCTCGATCCTCGTCGTCATGCTCAACAGCTGAACATTTCACGAACATCTCTGATAAGAATTTTGAATAAAGATTTGAATTTACACGTTTACAAGGTTCAATTGACTTAAGAGCTGAAGCCTACTGACCATTTCAAGCCTCGTTAATATACCGAATGGTTAGTTAAACAGACAAAAGTTAATGGTGACTTTACAAAGAAAATCATTTTCAACGATGAGGCACACTTTCAGCTCAGTGGATTCGTTAGCAAGCAGAATTGCCGCATTTAGGCAAATGTTATCCACGAGTGATTCTTGAAAAGCCGATGCATCTCCAAAGAGTGACTGTTGGGTGAGGCTTAAGGGCTGGCGGCGTCATCGGAACGAACTTCTTTGAAAATTAGGTCGCCCAGGCAGTTACCGTGAATGGTGTTAGTTATCGTGAGATGATAACGGACTACTTGTGGCCAGAAATTGAGGATATGGACCTGGGCGATGATGCCACTTGCCACTCAGCCAACGAAACAATGGCTTTTTGTGCCGAGAAATTCAGTTGCCGTGTTTTCTCACGACGTGGCGATGATAATTGGTCACGATCATGTGATTTGACACCGTTAGACTTCTTTCTTTGGGGATATTTAAAAGAAAAAGTGTATGTCAACAAACCAAGAACAACTCAAGAGCAAAAGAATGAGATACCTCAACGCATTAACGACATTGAAACTCAATTATATCTTAGAGTCATTGAAAATATGGACCGACGGATAGAGGTACGTTAGCAAAGCCATGGCGATCATTTGGCCGACATTTTGTTTCACGCATAACTGTCTTGGATTATTTTATCATAATGAAAAATATTAAGATAATTCTCTGAAAAATTTTGGTTTTATTTACAATTAACACTGTGCGCTTTGCTTGGACAGCCCTTTAGTTCTGGATATGATTCTTGAAAAAGCCCTCTTCGGGGGAAGAGGAATGACATGGGTACTGCAAAGCCGGTTGAACTACATCGATTATATAGATTACATCTGTCGCATGGCTCACAGCTCTCCGGAATTGGCGACAAATCTACGTAACGCTGGCAGCGTAAGCGGCAGGCTTGAGACTAAATGTGGCGAAGACTAAAACTTTCCATACTAACGCGGTGTAACGGGAATTATTTGTTATTGAGACTGAAGAAATTGAAGACATCAGTTAATTCTACTACCTGGCGAGTATTATAACCGAAAACGGAGGTTTGAGTGAAGAATTTGAAAATCGCTTGCAGATAGCGTATCAAAGATCACGGATTGTTATCATCTTTGTTGCACGCTGCCACTCGTGGTATGAAAAAGTTAGAAATTTCCCTGAGCCGCTGTCTTTTTAGGATCCTGGGCATTTTCTGGACGGTAACTGTGCTTTTAATCATACGCTTTGGCGCAGAACAGAACAAGGACCATTATCGATTGAGATAAATATGCGCAAATGGCGGTGGATTGGTAACCCTCTTAGGAGAAATCCGAATGATATTAACAGAATTGCCATGGATTGGAATCCACAGGGAAGTAGAAGAAGAGAAAGCTCAGCCCATAGATGCAAACGACAAATTGAGATCGAGTTGAATGGTTGTGGCAACAATTGAAGAGAAGTGAAGGCGTTAGCACAAAACAGAGAGTTGTTTAGTGGATTTATTGAGGCTCTATGCTGCTTTTTTTTATTGAAACTTTTTACTACTAACTCTCAATACTAATTTTTTGTCAAAGAGTACTCTTGCAGTACTTTTCCTAGAGTTTCTTTTTAGAACAATTTTTTTCCAAAAATAGTTTAAATTCAAAAAAGAAAGGAACATTTCCGAAGAATTCAAATAGTTTTTACGTTTTCTTTTCTCTGCATTTCAAGAATTCAAAAAGTTTCTTAATTTTGTCACACTTACACTTATAAAAAAAGTATTAAAAAAAAGTAAAAAACTTTTTTCGCCTTTTCCCCCTCATATTAGAAGTTAAGCGAAAAAATTCACTGACATGTAAATTGCCTGCATATTTTACCACTGATTTAAATGGAAAAGAAAGAAAAAGTCACAGGAAAACTTGCGTAAAACTTTTTGTTTTACGAGAGAAAAAGAAACAAAAATTGTTTAAAACTTTTCTTCTTTTTTACAGTTCAAGATAATTAACATTAAAACTAGAAAAAAATTTAATTTTTTTATTATTTTTAATGTAAACAACGACATTTTTATTACAATTCGCCTTAAAAAATAAAGTAAAAAAATTCGAGTAAAAAATGAGGAAAAAACTGATTTAATGAATATTTAATGTGATTTTCGTTTTTCTTCTTTCCGAGGGAGTAAAGGAAACAAAAGAAACAGGCGCAAAATTCTAACGGAAGGACAGATATATTTTAAAAATTGTGCAGCAAAAAAAATATTGCTTTAAGGCCTTACTTTGTTCTTAGCAGCTCTTAATGATACAGAATTTCGCATAGTTTTTTAAAGCCAAACTAGAAATCTTTTAAATTTTTTCCATAGAAATAATTAAGTAGTTATTGCCTTATTTGTAATATTTCTTTGTAACTTCTAAGCCTATTCTCTTATGCAAATGACAGCAAAACTTGTCATTCATATTCGTTCCATTTGAGCAGAGGTCGATTATGCTCAATTATTATGCTGGAGTACTGAACTCTATTAATCCATTAGGCATCATCACAGTTTGATATGTGTTTCACTATTTCTTCGATACAGAACTAAATAAAGGGATTTATTCCCGTTAATTATATATAAAGGGTCCGCCAAATAATTTTTTTTTAAATGCTATAGAAAAAAACTACTGAATATTTTCTCAAATTTTTTCTTTTATTTGAAAGTACAATCCTTCCGGTTAATAATGGAAAATAATTTCATTCAAATGACTGCCTCGCCTGGCCATGCAGTAGCCTACACGATCGGTTCAATTTTTAGGCACATTATCGATTGTGTGCAGCTGTATTTCACCAATGGCTTCACGAATATTGTCCTTTAAAGCGTCAATTGTCTCTGGCTTATCTTTGACGGCACCCCACAAATAATAGTCCAAAGGTGTCAAATCGCAGCTCCGAGGTGACCAAACGACATCAGCTCTGCGGCTGATAATGCGATCTTCAAAAACAGGGCACAAAACATCGAGTGTAGCTTCGGCTGTGTGGCACGTAGCGCCGTCCTATTGAAACTAAATGTTGCTAATATCCTCCTCTTCAATTTTTGTGGACACAAATTCGTTCGGCCCAATAACGATCGACATTGACTGTAACGGCTACTCCTTGCGAATTTTCGAAGAAAAATGGCCCAATTATGCCTCTGGACGAAAATCTGTACCAAACAGTGACTCTTTTTGGGTGTGCGGCTTTTCTGTGCCCCAAATGCGACAATTTTGCTTGTTTACATACCCGCCAAGATCAAAATGAGCTTCATCAGACGATGAAAAAAGAAAAATGATTTTTTTTGCAAGATCGGCATCTTCTGTAAGTCGATCGCAGGCCCAGATTCCCAGTGTTGTTCAAGCGTATACGCAATCATATTCGTTCAGCGGAAAATCAGACAGTAGCTAAGTGTTACCATTCATGAAATAAGCACTAGTTAAAAAAAACGTTAAATGGCGGACCCTATACTGGTCCCACTGAAAGTAGCGTCTAAGCGGATCTACCTGTCCGAAAACGAATCAACCATACGCATTCACGACAAAGAAAGAAAGCCTGCTGACATTTACATCAGCTGGGTCCGATATGGCATGCAGAAATGGCCTGCCAAGGAAAACAGTCATAATATTCGAAAGATTTGGATACTGACATGGGATATATTCGACAGTCTCCTCCTCTTCCTCATCCTGAGAACTCCTATAGAATACATTAAACGGTAGATCCAATCTCCTAGCATGGCCAACAGTAACCTAGTGTCCAGTGATAACAGCCATCAAAATTCGCAATCAATCCCAAAGAAGCCGGATTTGTTTTCATATAGAATATGTGGCATATGGCAGAACCAGAAATCTGCAAGAGGAAAGTGGCATCCCAACTACATGGTTAATCTCTTCACTGCTAAGGAGAAAGCCTTCCGTCTCTCTAGTTCGTCCGCCACACAATTCACCCGGGTGTCAGTATGATTCCTCACCCAGTAGACAACGCCTTAACGCAAACAGAACAACCGATCCGATGCCTGAAATACATTGCAGTGGTCTGGAAGCTTAAGGGATACTCTCTCACCCCACATGTGGGAAAAAAACACCGCCATCGACCACCTCTGTCGATTTCTACTCGCCCGTGTATACCTCAACAAAACCGATTCTAATTATCGATTCTGGTGAGATGCTCACAGAAAACATTGTATCCAGGTGTACAGTAATCTACCCAAACAGGGATCGTATTCAAATACCGTTAGATATCCGAATGTCCATGAATCTTGTCAGCTGAGCGATCAGTCCCACCGTAAGTCAGTACAACAATACAAACAAGGCTTTCGAAGTAGTAGACCTGAGCGCTCCTGTAATCATCAGTGCGGCACTTGGCAGAACCCTGTCAAAGATTCTGCTATATGTGGACTACTCTAAAGATTTCCACTACACAACCGCAGCTTACATAACTACCGTGTCAAAAATCCACTAGGAATTCCTATAATTGAGACCCCAGGACGTTCCAATGGCCCTACGACACGTGTACAGCACAACGTTCGCTCTTGCCACCCTCGCTCGTGTATTCTAAAGCTAGGACAGTTTGTAGTTCAGATGTATCCCTAGATACATCCAAACAGTGAAATTTTTGTTGCTGGTGATACCAATGTTCATAATTCGTCTTGGTTACGCCACTCAGGCTGCACAACTCCAAAAGGCCAATACGTTGAGTTATTTGCCGCGCAATTAGGGAATGAATCTACACATATACTCGTATTGTGTAGCACCACAACATCATCCTCGAGCTTTTACTTACTATACATCTTGAAAAGGATGTAGTTGAGGTTCTTGTATCTCGCGGAAATTCGGATTATTGTACAATTTCTGCTTCATTCTCGTCATCCGCTCATCGTGAGCTTCCACCCACGGCTACGGAACACTCTGTTTTTAATTACGGGAATGCTTATTGGGCTGACCTCAACGATTTCTTAAAGCATTTTAATTGAAGACGAGATGAATGAGTTTAAATGGAACTCTCTTTTGTGCCAATGCACTCCTTATCACATCATGATTTAGTTTTGCGAAGGCTTTCTTAAAGTTTGGAAAGCATAGATACAGTGGCAAGCACCATTGCACTATTGTCGAAGGCTATTAACATGATCTACTATATAGATGACTTTTGTGGTCTGTAAAAATAATCAAACAATTGAAAATATTATTGTTGCATTGATAAGGGGATCAGAAATGTGTTTTGAAAAATTTCTTTTATACGTAAGAATCGAGCCAATCGACAGTTATTAATATTGTTACGAATTTAAAAATTACTAAAAAGATGCGCTGACATTTGTACATTTAGAGCTATAAACTATATTGTAGAAGCTATTATATTGGTTTATGTCAAGGCTACAATCACCCTGTCGAGGCTGCATTTATTTCAACAGCTTTGCCAATTTAATTTTGGACATTAAGATTTTACATTTAAGTTAACGTAGCTGAATAGAAGGTTGTAGCATATATTTGAACGTTTGAAATTAATGCCTACTTACTGTAAAAGGAGGCGCATTGTGGTTAGTCAGTTAGTCATAATATAACAGTGGAAGAGTAAAGACGGCGGTAGTAAGAGCGTTGAGTAAATTTGTATATTAAGTGGAAGTTAAATAAGTTGGACATTGTGAACAAAGTTAAATTGGGAAATAAAAACTACTGTATAAAGCAAAACAAGAAACTCGTGTCATGTATTTTATTTAAGGCAATTTAAAGTTAAAACGTAATAATATTTAAACAAATTAATGGTTTTATAAACCAAAATATAAAAGTGTAAACGCCATTATAAAATAATAATTTGTTTTCTCTGTTTTATTATTTTAACTTTTAAATTTCCATTGAAATCTAATTTTCTCATTATTTTCAAGGTCATCATATAACTTCTGTTTTTACTAAAAATTGTCAAATTTTATTAAAGTTTAAACGCCACTTTCGGTATCAGCACTTAAATGCTTCTCAACGCATAGAAATCGTTATCTTTTAACAGCAGCCAAATCTCTTTAGCAGCTACAATGAGGGTGATGTGGTGATGGTATATCATTTGGAAAGCTTATCTTTCAAGTACCACACGCACAATCCAACCATGCCACCCACCTATGCTTTGTCATAATATAACATCCCATTCCATCCCATTCCATCCCATCTCCGCATTCATTCATTCATACGTTAAGTCATTTATTCTATTTAAACACCAGCCAGCCAGTCAGTCAATCATTTAGTCTGCAGAGTTACGCAGCTAAATTTTGTACTCTTTTTTCTCTTCAAATAATAATCAACAATTCATCATCAGTTCAGACAGAGTGAGAGAGAGAAGAGGGAGACTGAATCAGGGATGGGAGTTATTAAGTATATTAGTGGGGGAGTTATTTTGTTAACTTTCGACTTACAAAGACTCCCTCCCCTTCATTGTGAAAAAATAAAGATTTATCATGATGTTAAGGATTTCTTTTTTATTGTTGTTGCGATAAATGATGGCAATATTACAGGAATAAAAAAATTCTGATTTAAACTGATTAACCAGCTTCCTTTAGGGCTTATCATAGAGAGCGGGATAGAGAGAAAGTGTGGGAAGGGGAATTTCTCTAAATATGACCGCGTGCAAGCATTTGATTTTTTATTTCCTTTTTTCACACACTCTTAACCAAGAGATTTAACGTTTTAACCCTCAAACTTTGGCCAGCATTTAAAGTTAAATCGTCAGCTTAAAGACCCCTCAACAGTTACGAGGGTTAATTACGATGCTTTACTTTTAAGGGTGCATTTGACTCATTTAAATGTAATTTTTGGCTTTTCACTTATGTTTTCGCTTTTGTTTTCCCTTTTTCTTTTTTTAGAAGAGCATGTGTGTGTGTTAGTGTGTGTATAAGTGTATGTGGGAAATCTTTTTGAATATTTAATAAAAAAGAAGAAGAAGCATATAAATATTCGTACAGTCAGAGGCAGCAGCAGCACGTGGTAAATGGTGTGTGAAATCGCTTAAGCTATTAATAGAGAATTTATACAGGATTTCGTTCTATCTTTCTTTCTCTCTCACTCTCATCTACAGCAATACGATTATATTTAACTGTAAATGAGATTTAAATGATAAACTATTGAACGTGTGTGTGTGTGTGTATGTGTGTTATCATTAAACTATCATCAGTTACATTACATTGTTGGTTGTACAAACGAGTACATGATTTTTATTTAATTTTTTTTTCTCAGCATTTTTTGTTAACCAGTGTACGTACGTCTGTCTGTAGCAATAAATAAATTTAAGCTTTTCGACAAACTTATGTTCGTAATGTAAAGGGGAGGTTGGATTAATTCATGAGCATGTTAATGTTTCCTGGCCATAGTTAACGGAAGTTATTAACCTTAAAAAGGCTGTATGTTTAATATTGTATTTGTATTTTTCCAATAGTTTTTATTTTAAATACTATTTAAGCACTGAGTTTATCTTTTTTTTAAAATATTTTTTATATAAAAAAAAAAAAATCATTTTTTTATTGTTAAAACTTACATTGTGCAATTTATAGTAGAGACCACAGGCATTACATACTGGTTCACCGCTAGCATTACGTCGCCAAAGGGTTGTAGTTGTGGTTTTGCAATTGGCACACGATGTCCCCGCTCTTTTAGCGGCACTTTGTAATGACTGCAGAGTCTGCAAAACAACGGAAATATATAAATATTAATGAAAAAATAAAAAATAAAAAAATATTATGGGAAAGAGTGCAATAAAACAAGACACAGATTTTAAGTTTCCTTATTAGTAACTCGGCTTCCATATTACACAAAACCTAAGATGGTGGGGGTGTACAACGTTTATAAGGAAAGTTCTGATATTGAAAAGACACTTTCTTTTTAAAGTCATAAAAAAACTTAGGATATGACGACAGACTAGTAGGTAGTGTGTTAGCAGAAGGTTTAATAGGGTAATGTGATAGTCTACACCGATTGACTAATACACTCCGCTCGCAATAATCTCTATCTATTTCTCTCTATATATGATAGAGGACAAAAAAAATGCATTGTAATTATGTTCTCTGAAATGCGCCAACCGATTTCTTTTGTAAGCCCTCAAAAGAAGTCAATACAAAGGTTTTTATGAATATGCGGTCCATTGGTTCGCGAGTTTCTGACGTTAGAGTGAATCCCTTTGTAATAAAATACAAAAATAAGTTATGCTTTATTCGTCACTTTATAACTTGGGAACCACTAAACCGATTTACAAACCAATACATGCATTGGAAATGTATGTTTTCACTGATGGTTTTTGTTCAACTGGGCGATGCCACGCCCATATAAAATTTTTATTTATATTTATATGTCTATATCTCTAAACCAGTAGTAGTAAAAGTTTCTAAATTTGGTTCAAATAACTTTGTCGTCAATATAAATCATCCCTCAAAAAGTGGGCAAAATCCGTTAAAAGCGAGTGGTACCTCCCATACAAAGAACTTTTTTTTATTATATATCTTTGGAACGCTAATAGTGCAAGGTTCTGAATTCGGTCTCAAAAACTTCATAGTCAATCTACATCATCAGTCGAAATATGCGTGAAATTGAATAAGAAGGTGTGGCACGTCCCAATCAAACTTAGTATTGATTTTTGTATATCTAGAGAACGGTAATAGTGAAAATTTCTAAATTTGGTCCACATAACTTTGTGGTTAATACTAATCATCAGTCACAAAGTGGCCGAAATCAGATAAGTGGTAGTGGTGTTTTCCATACAAATAATATATTGATTTTTGTATATCTTTGGAACGCTAATAGTGGAAGGTTCTGAATTAGATCGAAATTACCTCCTGGCCAATACACATTATCAGTTGAAATCTGAGCAAAATTGAATAAGTGCGTGTGGTACCTCCCGTACAAAAAATTGATTCTTGTATATCTAGGAAACGATTAGAATTGCAGTTTCTAAACGTGGTCTTAATGACCTGGTACTCAATACAAATCATTAGTTTTAATGCATACCTTTAAATTTTTCGTATGAGGAATACATTTTATTGGTATAGAGCATAAAGGCTCCAAGCCCAAAAAATCACCTTTTCAGATGAAGCTCATTTTGATCTTGGCGGGTATGTTAACAAGCAAAATTGTCGTTTTTGGGGCACAGAAAACCCGCGCGCATACATTGAAAAGCCGATACACCCAAGACGAGTCACTGTTTGGTGCGGATTTTGGTCTAGAGGCATAATTGGGCCATTTTTCTTCGAAAATGAGCAAGGAGTGGTCGTTACAGTCAATGGCGATCGTTATCGGGCCATGTTGAACGAATTTTTGTTCACAAAAATTGAAGGGGAGGATATTAGCAACATTTGGTTTCATCAGGACGGCGCTACGTGCTATACAGTCGAAACTACACTCGATGTTTTGCGCCCTGTTCTTGAAGATCGCATTATCAGCCGCAGAGCTGATGTCGTTTGGCCACCTCGAAGCTGCGATTTGACACTGTTGGACTATTATTTGTGGGGTGCCGTCAACAGGCCAGAGACAGTTGAAGATTTAAAGGACAATATTCGTGAAGCCATTGGTGAAATACGGCTGCACACAATCGATAATGTGCTTAAAAATTGGACCGATCGTGTAGGCTACTGCATGGCCAGCCGAGGCAGCCATTTGAATGAAATTATGTTCCATTATTAACCGGAAGGATTGTACTTTGAAATAAAAAAAGAAATTTGAGAAAATATTCATTAGTTTTTTTTCTAAAGCATTTTCAAAAAAAAAATTTATTTGGCGGACCCTTTATATGTGTATAAGCTATCTATTGGGTGGGCCATCTATCGCTTTAAATTTGAATCAGCGGTTCCTTCGAATCTGGCAATATAATGTCATTCTATTCTGTCACAAAGTTCAGTATATTATTTCCACTGAACGAAATGAATCGATTTATGCTTGAGCAATCGTGGGGCTTATTAGACATTTATTTCCAAAACAAAGACAAAAAAAAAATGGCCGTATTTGGGGTTCAAAAGCCCAAACGTGATCTTACAGAAGCCAACGCACCCATTACGAGTGACTGTTTGGTGCGGTTTGTGGAGCGGAGGCATCATTAGCAGATATATCTTTGATAATGACGACGGCGCAACCGAGACGCTTATCGCACCATGATAACCCATTTTTTGTGCCCGCTCTTCATGGTATCGATGTGAATGATGATTGGGTTTCAACAGGATGGTGCAACTTGCTACACATCTCATGCCACTATCGATTTATTGCGTCAAACGTTTGATGGCCGTTCAATTAGCCGAAATGGTGATGTCAGTTGGCCGCCAAGAAGCTGCGATTCGGTGCCATTAAAGATAAGACAATTGAGACTTTGAAGTCCAACATTCGTAATGCCATGTAGAGATACGACCCAATATACTCGAAAAAGTTCTCGAAAATTGGCCTGATCGAATGAGGTACTGTGAGTCCAGTCGCGGCAGCCATATGAATGAAATAATATTTCATTTCTTACCGGAACAATTTTACTTCACAACAAAAACATAAATTTGGCAAAATTTTAAACCGTTTTTGTTTTAATGTATGTTTATATTTAAACTTTTAAATGGCCCACCATATATATATGTGTCTTATATACAAAAATGAATGTGTGTTTAATTGAAGACTGTATACAGTTAAACGGCGGTTTCTACAGTGTCTTTCTGGAAAGAACTATAAGCTACGAGTATCTCAAATGTTTGGATTTGGACCGTAAGGGGACAAAAGGTGGAAGAAGAGTAAAAAATATAACTAAAATAACATTTAAGATAATAATTAAGATGGCGGTAGCGAAGCACACCGGGTTTTGCTTGTCCAAAATAGAAAATATTAACTTAAAGAAGTACATTATGGTAGAGAGTACCATAAAGTTACGTTTGATACAAACCTTTCTTGTTTTTCCACCCTTTTTTCAAAACTTCTTTAAAAGCTTTTTGTTTTATTTAACACCTCGATTTTTTATAATTTTTAAATCAATAAAATGTGTCTGTGTTTTAAAACAATTTTGTTTTTGTTTTTGTGTTTTTTTTTTTTTTTTTTTCTGTGGAATTGGTTTTTTAATTTATTTGGGAATCGAGTTCGTTATGTGGCCTTATGTTTACGATATGAATATACGACGAGAGTATGTGGCAAGTAGTACGTACTTGTGTATCCATTTAACCGTGGCAGTTTTGTTGAATTGTCATGTTAACAACTTAATTTATTTACGTAAGGCATGTTGTCATGTTTTTCTGTATTTTTTCTTTTTTAATCTTGGTTTTAAAGTCCAGCCAAAGATTCATTTTTAAATTAAGGAAAAACGTTTAAAAAGTTGTAGACCATTTTTGTTGTAATTTTTTCTGAAACTGATTCAATCTGGGAATGTTGGGTGAGATGTTTTTCTGCGATTTTGTTTTTTTGTTTTTCTCGTTTTAGCATTTTGCAACTTAACGAGGTCGTCGTATAATTATTAACAAAAACAGTGGAATCTTAATAAAAAGGACTTTTTTAAATTAAGCTGATGTGGGCGTTGAATTTCTTTGGCTTAAAATATTTTATAAACTTTTTGTGTCCCTATAAAGACAGGGATTAATAAGAAATTCTTAATATTGGTTTACTTTTGTTTTTAATAATGACTTTACAACATCGTTAACACCTTCGATGTCTCAGAAAAGAAGAAACAATGTGTTTCAAAATTGCCAAATACATTTTGTAAACCATTTCAACAGGTGAGTTGTTTTATTTACAAAAAAATAAAATAAATCATATAAAGGGTGTGACAAAATTAGTGCAAGAAAAGATGTTAAAAAATAATTTTTAACATTTTCCTAAATTAATGATTATTGTTCTCAAATTTCAATCAAAATAGGGTTGACGTAGTATTTTAACTTCGACAACTGTAAAGAGATTAATTGTTAAACTCAAGGAGACACCCTCCAAGTCCAGAAAGTGTACATCTATTCAGCTTCGCTTGCTGTATACTCATACAACACTTGTGGCCTAATGTGTTAAATAGATTATTACATTTCTGCAAGGGTATGCTGATTGCTTAGCAATGAACCACATTTGCACCCTACTTGGATTTGTTAATCGAAGCCAATTACTGCGTTTCGGGGTAAGAGCAGCCACATACAATAGTCAAACAACAAATACATACGCACAGTCTTATAAGTTCTACAGGAATACCGAACTCAAACATTGCCACATCTCTTATTGAGGTATCGAAATCTGCGTTATATTTATTAATGTGGCACTACAACCGCCTATCGGTTTCGGCCGAATCCAACTGGATCTCTTCTGCGCTAACTGGCGTCAGTTTGTTATTACTAAGGTCGTCAAGTTATGCAACACTTGGTATCTCCCTGCTTTCCGCCTTGGGGTATCATATTAACGAGCTGCTTTGCCGGAATTTTTTCATCCATACGAAAGATGTGGCCAAGCCAGTTGTATCCTAATGCGCTTAACTATATCTATATACCTGTACAGCTCGCTGTTTCAACGTATGTGGTATTCCTCTCCTACTTGTAGAGGACCGAAGATCTTACGAAGTATTTTCCTCTCGAACGTTCCTAAAACATTTTCATCGTTGTTCGACAGTGGCAATGCTTCTGCGCCATATAGCAGGGCAGGGATAATAAGAGTTTCGTAGAGGGTGAGTTTCGTTTGTTGAGAAAGTGCTTCTCAATTGTCTACTGAGCCCAAAGTAGCATCTGTTGGCAGGAGTGATTCTACGTTTAAACTCCAGTTTGACGTCGTTTACGATGTTATTGTCTTCACTATTTCACTGCCCGAACTTGAAAGAGTATCAGTAACTATGCCTAGTACATACTTTCGAGCTCGTGCTGTTAAAAGGGTCCTTACAAACCTCAACGGTAAGTCTTCTGGGCCGGATGGCATACCAACACTGGTCCTGAAGCAGTGCTCTTCGACGCTTGCGCATCCATTAGCTCACCTTTTCAGAGCGTCATATCGCGCCGGTATTTTTCCATCTTGCTGGAAGGTTGCTAATGTAACGCCCATCCCCAAAAAGGGCGAGGCTAGTAACCCTGAGAACTACCGTCCAATAGCAGTTTGCTCAGCACTCTCCAAGGTTATGGAGAGTATGATTAATCAGCACCTCTGGAGTCCAACGATTTACTTAGCGATCGCCAGTACGGTCACCGAAAGGGCCGTTCTACTGGTGACCTGCTGGCGTTGCTCTCGGAGAAGTGGAACAAGTCCATTTATGGTTTTGGCGAGAGCTAGTTGTGGCTCTGGATATCTCAAAGGCGTTTGATAGAGTTTGGCACGAGGCTCTTATTTCGAAACTTAATGCTTTTGGTCTCGGTAGTCATTTCTCTCGATTTATATCGAGTTTCCTCACGGATCGTTCTATAAGGGTGGTTATAGATGTAGTCTCATCCGACGAGTTCAGGGTAAGCTCAGGAGTACCGCAAAGCTCTGTTCTTTCTCCTACTCTTTTTTTAATATTTCTTAATGACTTTCTTCTTCTTCTAGCTTCTAATCCTATCTACTCTTTTGCGGATGACAACAACATTGGTCACTCACATTCCTTTAATCGTAGACCAAGCCTTTTGGAGGTCGGGGCGAGAAGGATGAATATGAACGTCACACTCCCAAGTGACCTGGTGAAGGTCTCCGAGTGGGGTCGTGCGAACATGGTCGATTTTAATGCACGTAAGACTCAATGTTGTTTTCTAACACACAGACGTGGTGGTGTGCTGTCATCTGTGTCAATGGGTAGTATGGATATTGAGGAATCAGATGCTCTTGATGTTCTGGGCATGAGAATTTACTGTGACGTTCGTTGGAATGATCACATATTTCAAGTGTCGAAAGAAGCATTCAAGTGCCTTGGGGTTTTTGAGACGGTGCAAGAAATACTTCACTCCATCTGATCTCTTTTTTTAAAAATTAATTCCTAAAAATCATATATTTTTATGTAGTACTCGTATTTCTCGTAGAGCGCATCCCTTTGTAGTTGATTGCCAAGTAAGTCGCACAACGCATTATAGGGGGAAGTCGTTCTTTGGTCGCACTGTTCGGTTGTGGAACAATCTTCCAGCGAAAGTATTTCCTGCCACTTACAACATGAATAAATTTAAATCTAACGTCCATAAACACTACTCTCTCTGTCCTCCTTCCAATAACCTATTTTCCTTGTACCAGCACAATGCACTGCATGAGTAGGGGCCATACCTTGGGTGCTGGTCTTATAAAAAAAAGTCCTTCACTATTTCACAGCTGTGGTCGCCTGCAGTGACGCTCTGTCCAAGACGCGAGAAATCTTTACTTTTTAACACCACAAGATCCAGCTTAGATGCTTCTCTCTCTAGACTAGAGTACGCAGGATATAGAAAGCGGATATAAAGGCCGACAAAGACTGCATTATAGTAAACAAAAGGAAGGTGTCTGCCGACTAGGTTTTCTCGGATCTTTTTTGGGATTTGATGTAGTATGCAAATATGGTCGTTGGTTAAATATCAAGTCTAAAGCCACACTAATAATGTTCAAAAGAGAGTGGCTTCAGTCGTTTACACAGTACGCTCGTTAGAACCTTATATGCGCCAGGGAAAAGGCTTCTACCCAGTAGTTGGTACATCGTAGGGAAAAATGTCATCCGTATATTTAAAATAAATGAGCATGAGTCAGCATTGCAGTGAAGCCCATTTATCTGATGTGTTATTCCATTAATTCCGCTATACTATTAACGTTATTATTCTGCGAGCACACAACCAAGTAGAGGCCAAAGGACTTTGTTTTAATATAAGCGTGTTACACTCAGACCCCTAAATACAGCCTAGATATGTTGTGAAAATGTAGGGCGTAAAAACGGGAATCCGCGATTTGTGTCATAAGGCGAAAGTGTTCCATATATCAGACAGGACGTTATAGGTAAATGGTGTTAAAAGAAAGGCCGTATAAATAGGTTAGAGTGTATTTTATTAAATAAATACATGAATTATTAATTCAAATCTTACATTAATTTTGCGGACACCCTTTATATAAAGATGTACGCAGAGGTAAAGCTTAAAACTAAAGAAAGATAAAAAAACACTAAAACATCAATTAAAAATCAAAGTAAAACATGATCAACGCCTGAACGAAAAGCCAAAACAAAAAGCGAAAAAAACAACAACAAAAAACATGATCAGTTTGGTTCGAATGAAAATCCTTAATAAATCGAATTCAAAAGCAGCCTATTGATACTTGTGTGCTGGCAGCACGTTTGCTTAAAACTCTTCAAGACCGAAACACAGACAGACAGACAGACAGACAGGTTGCTTTAACTTTTTATTACTTTACTGGCCTGCTTTTTTCTCGGATTTTCAAATTGTGTTAAGGAGTTTATGTTTTGCTTTAATAAACCAGGCTCATCAGCCAACTAAATGCGTGAAATATATTCAAGCCTTTTTTGGCTTTTCAACAGCAGACGAGAAAAAGATCTAAACCACGTTTGTAAATTCGTGGAAAAGGCTTTAGCCAAGGCAGTTGTCTGTCTAAGGCTTGTTAAACTTTTTTCTTTTATTTTTTTTTTTTTTGTGAGTTTTGTGGAATTGTCATTTTAATGAATTGATACTTGTGTTTAACAAAACTGTCTACTACTGCCATTTACACCAACTTTTTGAATTTTATTTTAGCACTGTTACTTAAATACAATAAAAAAAACAAAAATTAAAATAAAATTTCCATAAAAAATAAAAACATTTTCTTCGAAATACTTTTTAACATTTTAACCCTTTTTTCTGAAACCCCTACACAACAACAAAGAAAGAAAAAAAGTAAAAAATATGAATTAATTTAATTACAACAAAAAAATTAACATAAAAATCAAAATGTTAATTTACTACTAAAATAACTACAACAACAGGACAACAATAACATAAAAATAGAATTCTTTCTTCAAATAAATAATTTTTTTACAACGTAAACAATAAAATTTATGAACTTGCTGTGCTGCCACACTCTCACACAAAAAGAAATCGTAAAACCCTTTCTTTAATGGCAATCCTTTTCATTGTTTTTGCTTTTTATTTTTATAGGCAAATGCTCGAGAATGCTCAACCCTTGTTGCAGGTTTTTATTATAATTTCACACCCAAACAGACAATAAAAGTGAAAATTAATAGAAACACCAGGCCAAAATTGTAAAATATCAACTAAATTTTTAATATAAACACAACAACACTGGCAGTTAAACGACTACTACACAGGATATTTCTTCCATTCGCATATATACGAGGGCAGTTTAATAATTTTTTGCCATTTAATTCTTTTTCCGTCACTCCTCTATGGAGCATATTGAATTTCCACAAAACATCCATTGATTTTTCAAGCTGAATAGATAATTAGCCCACCGTTGCTCCTCTCCATGTGACTGTGTAGTGGTGCAGATCCTTGCTAAGTGGCGGTGATGATATTTACTTAGCATTGTAATTTTTCCCAGTAGTTGGTGTTTTCTTCTGAGGTGAACTACACCAGAGATTAACTGGAAGGGGGCCAGGGGGCCTTCTTTATTTTTGAAATGGAGTTGTCTGGAGCTGTTTTTCGAGCGCTTGTATATATACGTGCGCTCTAAGCACTAAAACACGCCTTTCTTACGTTTTAAGTAAAAGTGTTTTTGCAGATAATTTACTTGGATTATATGGAGGCTTATTAAAGCTTCTTAATTTTTTAAATTATGCAATTTAAAAACCATGATGACAATGTACCGAACCCGGGATAGGCAAACAATTTAACGACTACTTCACGCCATATTTGATTAACTATTCCCTTCAAATAAGAAGTTTTATCAAAATCCCCAAAATATCCGACTATTTCAATAATGTCTGTAAGCATCTAGATATTTCTTCAAATTTCTGGCTATGCGTTTGCTTGATAAAGCTCTTAATTACATTCGCGGTAATCGTTCTACAGTTAACTTCCAGCTGTAACTGTCTGCCCGTCACATCTCTAGCGAGCATATTGGCTTTCCACTTACTCTTACTTTCATTACTTGGTTTCAGTTTCAATAATCAAGTTGATTTTCAAACTAAATAGCTGATCTACTGTAGCTCGCCTCCATATGATTGTGTGTAGTGGTGAATATGCTTGCTAAGTGCTGTTGGTGGCGATTTTTCCCAATAGGTGGAGTTTTTTCTCCTGATTAAAAACTCGAAACCACCATTAAATTTTTTCGTCATATCCTCTGCTGGGATTCGAACGTAGGCCGTTTGTTTTGTATGTCTGCGCTGAAACCCCTACACCACGCCATCGCCGCGTCTGTCTTAAGCCAATATTTTTATGTACTCCATGTCATTCTATGAGAAGCAGCTTTTTTCTCCATGTATGGGCTGCCATATGGATTTTTTGCTATGGTTGCCGTAAGAAAAAGTGCCTTATCAGATAGTGATTAATCATGTACTGATGCTGTTACTCGACTCGCAGCCATATAAATGAGTAGACTTTCAACAACATCTGCCGTAGCTATGGTGAGGTGGAAGTGGAAGGACGGTTGATCACTTCATATGTGAATAGCCTTTATGAACCGTTACTGTAAGACAACATGATAGTTCCAGTTTATCCTGTTTTGAACTGGATGGAGGAACAGATGTGAGATAGTTAAATACATACTATCGTGCGGTTTAGTAACTTCTCAAAACATTTTCCGAGGACACTACTTGATACTCGTGGCGACTGCGTATGACCATGTAAATCAACCAACCAGTCACTTTTTTAATACGAATTAAAGATGTTGGGTCCTCTCGTGAAAAAATTTCAGGTGAAATCCGTTCGTTTTTCACCAAATTCTGATCAGGAATTTAAATTGTTTTCGCCTTTGTGTACTATTTTGCAGAATTGTTCACTATTTTTTTGTATATGGGAAAAAATTCACATGAAAATTTTGTTCGCCGTTTTTTACACGATAAGGGTCAGTCAATCAATTTAAGTGCTGAATGAGACATGTGTTCATTCTGATTCAAATACCGAGATAGCAAAAGGGAGAACTAATTTCTTATTTTTATTTCCAATTTGAAGGTTTGCATTATTACCAGCGTTTCTTCCAACGTAGTCGATGTGAATGACTTGATTATAAGTATACAAGAAACCTTGGTCGATAGATCCAATTCAGCACTCTTCGGTACACTTTTATTCCAAAAAAACCCACTGTTTTATTGGTCTCTAGTGTGTTTTGTTGTATCTATATTTCGTTTACAATTACAAAACCGATCATAACCCCGTTTAAATTGCGCTTGAACATTGCCAAAATCCCTTTAAAGTGGTAACGCCACTGTCTCTATAACTTGGATATCATGTTCATTTCCAAACAATAATGCTAAATGATATAGACGCTCTTGGTTGAAATATCCACTGCCTTACCTACCTCATGCATAGGCATTTATCCATCGTTCAATTGATTTTATCCACTTTTTCCGGCGTAGCAACATAATTTATGAGCAATACGACTACAACCCAGTGGGTTTTTGAAGTTATTGCCGAAAAGTAAACCGTTTGTTTAATCAGAACAAGAAATTCCCATCTTTTCCATTTTCATTTCCTTATAATGAGCTTGTCTGCTGCTGAAGCCTCTCAATTAGAAGCCAATAGATGCATTTTGCTCATTATTCGACGGTAATCGAATGTAATCAGATGTGTTTCAGAGGACCTTTATTCTTTAAGGAGTTAAAGGAATAAGTTTTAATGATAAATCGTTGGAGCATTATTGAATTACTGACTTTAACTTCTTTGGATATTAAAAAAATCAATAGAATTATTAAACTACCCTCGTAGCAAAAGAACGACCACAGGATAGAAGAAATATTTCTATTCTCATATATGAACGCATGTATGTATATACTCATCTACACTTAAACAAAATGTGAGCGTGTTTCAAGAACATTTATTTTACAAGTTGAACTACAATGTTTAATAACAATAAACCAAAGTTGATGGTGTTGTTGTTGTTGTTGTTGTTGCTATTATTATTGCTGCCATTCCAACTTGACCAACTTAACAAATGGACATTGAAAATTCTGTTTCATTTTATTCTTTTTTTTTTTGCAGAACACCTTTACTTCAGCTTATACACAGTCAGTCATCATCATATACTGCATTATTTAGTGACAAATATTAATGACAATTTTTATGCCTTTTTCCCCCTCCACCCATAACACCATGACCATAACATAAGAGACTACAACTATCTGTTTATACTCGTATGTATGCATGTGAGTGTATGAACTAAACTAACGTCTCCTTTTAATAGTGTGGCTTTAGTCTTGTCTTGCATGTTTCAAGGCTTTAATTTTTAAAGAATTTTTTTTTTGTTTATTTCTTTTTGCATTTTTCTGTCATTGTAACACATGTTGTCGCCTTCAATTTTGTCAATGGTTTCATTTGTCCCAACGTAAACTCCATTACGCTTTTAGAAGCAAATAAAACTTAAAATTCAGTAGCTAAAGTTACCCTTTGTCGTATGAAAAATTATTGATTTGCAAATAGAAATTGGAATTTATGAATAGAAATGTATTAAATTTAAAACAAAAAAACTCGATGTGATTTAATATTTTTTTTTTTTTTAAAGAATTAAAGTTTTTAAAAAAAATTATTTTTAAATAATTTTTACAAATTTTACAAAAAATAAATAAACGAAACTTGGCGAAAGCTGGATTTAGCTGCTTGACATAGCAAACAGAGCCTTAAAAAAATTAAACAAAAAAAGACGAAAAGAAAATTTTAATTTAAAAACCTATCCTTAAGCGTCTTTGATTTTATATTACGTATACATACATACATAATTTCCGCAACATCCCAACTGGGACAATGACAG
Organism: Wohlfahrtia magnifica; assembly: GCA_023159175.1. Lineage (NCBI taxonomy): Eukaryota > Metazoa > Arthropoda > Insecta > Diptera > Sarcophagidae > Wohlfahrtia > Wohlfahrtia magnifica. The sequence continues at coordinate 116,624 of JAKWBJ010000514.1, forward strand.
TGAAAGGGAGGCAGACATATAACCAGATTCTCAACTTGAGAGACTGGCTTCAACCAGAGATCAGCAATGAATACTGAAAACATGAGTATACTCGAATTATGATTCATAAATTCTTGTCATTGCAGTGGCTACTCAAAGGCATTCACACTCTAAAACTTGAAGTACTCATCATACTCATACTCATACTCATACTCATACTCATACTCATACTCATACTCATACTCATACTCATACTCATACTCATACTCATACTCATACTCATACTCATACTCATACTCATACTCATACCTATCAACATTTATCAAGCTATTTATTCCTGCTCATTTGCATGTGCGTAGACGATGAAAAAGGAGTATTACTCGAATATGAGTATTTGAATACACATTATAAGGTTGTGTGTTTGTGTGTTTTATTTTTCTTTTGAATAACCAATACTTACATATATTCATGAATACTCATGAAAGCGATCTCTGACTTCAGCTCAGTCATAGAGATGTGGATTTTTATCTTTCTCAGCTGTTAACAGGGAACCATTAATGTTGTTTTGGACTTTATAATTTCCCATTATGGCTGCATTATAATGGTGCAATACAGAACTCTGAATATGTGTTTTTTGTGTGAAGGAAATATAGGGATCTTAGGAGTATTCTTAAGACGGAAACTGTCTCAGTAGTTGGAGTAGGGAATTGAAGAATAAGTCCTTTGATGAGCTTACTGGCAAGGTTCTAACGCATGTGTAATTAGTTCTTAAAGAATTTCGTAGAAATGCCCAAGCAAAATAGATGACGTAGTGTAGTGTTTAGAGTGCAGACATGCAACATAAGCGCCCTAGGCTCGCACCCCAGCAAAGGACATAACGAAAAACAATTTAATTGAGGCTTCGAGTGTTTAATAAAGAGATTTCAACCTCCATCAAGACAAATCCATCTAAAGAAGCCATCCTGACTATATGACGATGATGACAAAGAGCATACGGTGATTGTCACCGCTTAGCAAGGATCTTCACTACTGCAGACAATCATATGGAGGCGAGCTACAGTATATTTATCATTTACTTAGCTTGAAAACGAAATTGAATACTGAAGCTGAAACAAAGCAATGCTTTGTAAAAAGCTAGTATGCTGTCTAGAGGAGTGAGGGAAAAAAACCAAACGTTCATTGTCCGACAAGGAAATTCTTGAAGGCAGTTTCATAGGACTGAGTTATTGTGATGGAAGTGTTATACCGCCTTAAAGTCCCGCATGTCGTCGAGGATTTCATCTTCTAAAAAAATCTCAAGGGGAACAATGTGCTGAACTCGATTCTATTTTTAGCCTACAGCTTAAAGTGCGCTTAAAAGGGCAGACACGTTAGTTAGGGAAGTTAATAGGGTTGCCAGATTCAATATTGCAAAATTCTTGACATTTATAGAAAAAAAATTTGACAGTCAAAAACATTTGCTTTCGAAACAATTGGGTTACGAATTGTCTGAAATGTTATATTTCTGATAATTTTAATTTCATCAGGTATGATAATAGTGTGCGAAAAAGATCATAGGAGAAGTTAAATGAAGATTCGAGGACGGTGACAAAGCCAAGATTAATACCCAGAAAGGTAGTGGTGTGCGTATGGTGAAATTGGAAGGAAATTGTTCATTATGAGCTTCCACAGCCTGGATATTTAATGACATGGCAGAAAATGAGAGAGCTTGGCTGTGAAGTTTTGATGCAATCATCATATAGCCCAGACTTTGCATATTTAGATTAACATTTGTTTCAATCTTTACAGAACTCTCTTAATGGTACAAATTTTATTTATATAGAGGCCTGCAAAACTTAATTGGAACAGTTTTTCGCTCAGAAGTTCTATGCTGATGGAATAATGGCTTTAACCCATAAATGGCAAAAAGTTATTGATCTAAAATTCATTTATTTAACTTAACAAAGCTCGTTTTAGATATAAGAAAAAAGTGTTTAATTTTTGGTAAGATTTGTAAACGGGTTTTTTCTATCACCCATTATAAGAATTCAATTATAAATTTTTTAGATAAATTAAACTAGAAACCGAATACATTTAATATTATGTTCACATATAAGCTTTAATTTTCAATTAAGGGATTTTAAGCAATTAAGGCCGTAATTGAGCTCAATTTACCATACACAACTACAATTTATATATTGCCCAATTAGTACTTAAATGCACAATTAATTGATTCGAATTGAAAATGTAAGCCTGTGTACAATATGTAAAATAAGTAGTGGCAACTCTGTATGAAGTATGTTCAGTGCGAAATAACAACTATATACTGTATGCAAAATCCTTATTCATACAAACGACATTTTTTTGAAATCATTAGGATTAAAAAATAATAATTAAAATATCAAATTTCTTATAAGATTTTAAACAAAGACGTTTTATTACTTAAAGCAAATCAAAAATTGTACTTCAGTTATAATATCTTTTTAGAAAGTAATGCAATTTAATTTTTTGGGGTTGTATGAATGCGGATATCCCACACTGTACAATGACATATGAAATATATATTATTAAAATAAAAATAAACATAAATTTTGTGTATTGATTTTAAGTTTTTAATTCATGACTTGTTTTAAATTCCTTAATTCAAGTTTTCAGCAACCAAATTTATCTAAGCATTTACAGCTGTCAAATGCTAATTAAACAAACTTAATTGCGCCATATGTGAACACCATATTCGATAGCTTAAATTAGAAACTAATTGACTCAACTGAAATCTATGTCTGAACATTTCTTGAATACATTATTGGTTCACTAAAATGTTTAAGAGCTTTTCATACAGCTTTGTGTAAGGAGAACTTCAAACAAAACTTGATCTGTAAAAATTCTTGTAAATCTAGCGACATCAATGCTATCTGGTAACCCTACTAGCTATTGTTATGATTAATATTCCTGTGAGATGGCTTGGGTTCAGCCTAGGACCTCTTGATTGGTAGGCGGGTGTCTTACCTATCATATCACAGCAGTACAAATTAGTTTAAATTAAAAAGTAAAAATATTTCAAATTTTTGTTATCTTTCCAAATGTTTTATTTCTTTAGATATTTTAAAAATTTATTTGCTTTCGAAATTAAAAAAACAAAGTTTGATTTTCTTATGTTTTGTACAATATCTGTCATTTAATTTTCTTTATACTTTTCTTTATTGTACGAATTTGCAGTAGAGAAAGCAAAAATTCTTTTATTTAAATGAGCCATAAAATAAATATTTAACTTGTGTGTAACAAAAAAAAAGAAAAAGAAAAAATAAATAAAAACAAACTGGCAAGACAAAATCTCATCTTTAGAATCTAAACAATCACAAACAAACAAGAAGGGGATGGAGAAGAAAACCCATAAATTTCATTTGATTTACAAAAAAAAAAAATCCCCCCAAAAAAAGAAAAGAAAAATAAAACAAATTTTTTCTTTGCAATAGATTTGTCTCATTTTCACACATAAAATATTATCTTTAAGGGGTGGTTCATGAGCCCCAGTAACCACTAAATCTACGAAAGGAAATAAATTTCTCGCTTACTTATTGGAAGACAGGGAGCTTCGAAGGGTGTAGAGAAAAGTCTGAGCTTTTAAATTATATATGTGTTTATACATATACATATATACATATGTATGTATGTACGTATGTATATACATATGTATGTATATGTAAGTGTATATGCATGTATGCATATATATGTGATAACAATTTTCATTTCCCTTTTTTGGCTGCTTAAATACAAAACTAAAGCAAAAGCATCTTCTTTTATGCTACAAAACATTATCAAGCAAAAAAAGTGGAATAATTTTTATCTTCCAAAATGTCTTTTACATCTAAAATGAAAGCAAAAAAAAGAAGAAAAAGAAAAAACGTTAATAACTATAAAAAGAAAAAAATTGTTGAATAGATAAGGAAACGAAATCAAAAAAAAAAAAAAAAATGTTTTTAAAGAACAAAAATACTCGTATATCTCTATACCCTTAGAATAACAATAAAAAAAATTCGTTTCCTTTTTTTCTTGCAGTGTAATTGGCATGGTATTTAACTGTATGTGTGTGTGTGTGTGTGTGTGTGTGTGTGTTGTGGAGAAAGCTTTGGGGGTTTCTTTTGTTTTTTTTATTATCCTTCTCCTCTACAATGGGGTTGTTGGCTCGGAGTCTGTGTTTGCTTTGGCAAACACTCACACACACACACACAGACACAGACACAGACACTCACTCACTTTTTTTCATTTTATTATTTAGACGAACACGTACACAAAAAAAATCAGGGAGAGCAACAAGATTTTTTCATGGAGATAATAAATGTTGGGGTTCTTTTTTCTATTGCTCTCGCTATACTCGTATATACACGAGAATATATTATATCTCCTTGCATCTCTGTGTAAAGTTACACACACATATACACAAACACACACATTTATACATTTTTATATGAGTATCTGCGCACTATCTTAGATTTAAAAGGGCATTGGCTTATTTTCCATTTTTTTGTGTTTCTGTTTGTGTTTGTGTGTGTGAGCGTTTTAATATTTAACTTTAATTTCTCTTTAAAAGGAAAAATAAATTTTCTTTCAATTTCAAATTCTTCCACTATTACCGACGGCATTTTTTATACAAAAAGGAAATAATTTCCATAATATCTAGTGATTTATTGTTTCAAATTAATTTAAATAATTTTATGTGTGTGGGTACGAAGAAAGTTTAATGACTCCTTCCTATAGTATCTTGTTTCTTAGCTTGTTACTTTGGATATGTTAGTCATAGCTAGCACCTGTGCTGTGACGGCCTGTGCATGGTAACGGCTCTGAATTGTATTCGCAGCAGCAGTGATGGGAAAGTTGATACGATCATTCTTTTTTGATACTATTTAACTTCAATAAATACAGTAGTACTGCCCTAACAGATTTGATACTCTCACAAATACATCCCTATTTCTCCAATTTTTTTATTTCAACATTTTCCGAATTTTTATTTATTTTTAGTAAATAATACATAATGGCAACTCTATTACACTTTTGGACATAAATGAATGAAGTTGAAATACGCGGGAAGTGATACTATTTTTCTGATAGACAGTAATCTGTTTTTGAAGTTTTCAAAATACCTCAAAACTATAAATTATGGGTAAAAATCCTTCTCACACTTATAAGCTTAGATAACATGTCTTATGCTATGTAAGATCTTATATATCATAAGATATGTAAGATCTTATATATCATAAGATCTTACATAAGAACCCTGTAGAGCGTGCATAACATATCAGGAATTGTTCATGAATCCACGATGTCTCCGGATGACATAGAGACATCCCCATTGAACATGCCGTAATGTCTGAGAAACCACGTGGCTATATTTCTGTTGCTCCTCTTAATAAAACCTCTGCTTAATAACATATCAGGAATTGTTCATGTTTCCGGATGACATAGAGAAACATTGGACGATTTCCTCTACTTGGGTTCAGGGGCATTGAGGGACATTTAAGGTAAGTGCATATCGATTGTACTTGAGCAGACAGATACCACTTTGTATAAGAACGAATTGAATGGGAACATTATTATTATTAATTCCCATAACTTTCCATGAAGTAACATGGGGACTTCTCTCAGTCAATGAGCTGCATCCGATTCTATCTTTAGACTCATTGAAAGGGACCTACAATTTAACGCCGAACGGCATATGCATTAGATAAGTTTTCAATAGTAGTAATAATACTCATAAACAGTTACTAGCTAATGTTATGAGGTAATATCGCTGTTGAAAAACTTTTTCTTACCTTCCATAACATAGCGGCACGCGATTAGGAACATAGGCGCTTGCTTCTCTTAGACAGAGTAGACGGCTGGTATCACGGTAATTACGCCAAATGCTGATCACACGATGGGGAAATGAACCCACCTGCTATGAAACTGGAAGCAACTGGCCACATTTGAGTTATCGGAGAATGGGGCGGCTGTTGAGGCTGCCTACAGCATATGCGAGAATTCTTATATGGATTATTAATGGCCAAGATGCGAATTCCATATAATTATTGCAGCGGTTGCAATGATGAAGAGTAGGAGGAGTCTACGAAACTCCTTCTTTTTCACTGCCTAGTACTCGACCATTTGAGGCTTTCAGTGCTTGTTAGGAATAGATTCGACTTCCAACGTACGATCTGGACAAAATCGTTGACAGAGTTACTAAGATTTTTAGTAAAGCAACTCATGGAAAACGGTTGTTTTGTTTTATAAAATTTGTTACTCTTGTTGTCAAAAAAGTACTCTACAAAATTTTTCCATACCAAACGAAGATCCAATTTCTACTCACTGGTTCGAAAGTTGTGTTTTCTGTTCATCACAAGAAATATGACCACAACAGATCCACCTTAACCTAAATTGATACACATTCATACGGAGTACGAACTGTCGCTAATGTGCTGTGATGTAATTCTTATTTAATTATTATTTAAGTTTTCGCCCAAGACCAAGGCTGCAGAAAAACTTTTTTATTTTCATCGTCATTTACTGCGTCATTTAATATCGTTATACATCGACGTTTGGTTGCATATTTCGAATAGATGTGAGTTTGAAATTATGTTTTAATTATGAATTCCCAAGATTCTTCCAAGACGTCTGATTACGAATGCCTGCATTTTGTCAAAAACCGTCCTGAATTTTACATTTTTAAGATAAACGTATACGGACCTTTTTTTTGATCAGTTCTATGCGTTTTAATTAAATTGCTCGCTTTCATCGCGTAATTGTTTACGGTAGAGATCAAAATAACTCATATGACCAGGTTGTAGCATAATGACATACATGCCTTTCTTAGTATCATTCCTAGCTTTGCCTTCATCTGAGAAGCTTCACCTTGCTTCGAATCTTATTTTTTCTGACGTTATTGCCGTATGTTATTCACTTTTCACCGCCCGTAATCATTTGCTTTAGAAATGATTCAATTCCGTTCCATTTAAGCGCTGAATAGCAAATGGATTTTTTTCTCCGTCCTTCTCCTTCATACCTTTATTTCTGTTTCATTAATTATGTTGTTTTTCGAGCAGATGATTAATATACTATAGCTCTCTTCCGTATAATTGTTTAGTGGTGAATATCCTCGCTAAGTGATTGTGGTGATCCATACTTTAGCATTGCAATTTTTTCACTGATGTTTATCATTATCGCCATAGGTTAGTTAGAAGGTCAGCGGGGCTTCTTTTAGATGGATTTATCTAGAGAGAGGTTGAAGTCTCTTTATAAAATACTATAAACCGCAATTAAATTTTTTCGTCATATCCTCTGCTGGGGATTCGAACTTCGGCTGATTACGTTGCATGCATGCGCTCTAGCCAGTACACAACGCCACCACAAATGGAAATGGAAATGTGGCCCATTAAGTTATTCCCTCTTAATTTATGTGCTTTGGGTATCCAGCTTTTTTCAAATGGTGTTGAAATCCTAGTTTCCTAGCTACGTGCACGCTACTGATATGCCGGTGTTTCTTGATTTGTTCTATGATTTCATTTAGTTTTTTAGTGATTGGTCGATCAGAGTGAGGTGATTTCTTAACATCACAATAATCGGATCGAAAATTAGCTACTTTTTTGCTAGTTACAGCCTGCCATGCATTCTTACCTTTTTTAATTTTCACGTCATTTCACGTAATTTTTACGTAAATAAAATTTCACAGTATAATGCGGTTTTAATAATGTTTTCTAACAAAGTGAGGCCTAAAATATTACTCTTTAAACAAACTTTAGAGCCACCCATCGATAATTTACAACAGAACTTATACTACCACACAATATTTTTAGATTGTCCATCAAATTATAAAAACGATTATTTTAATTAAAAAATTATTAGCAACTAAAAATCCATTATTTGACGCTGTAAAATTTTAAAAGATAACTTTAAAAAGTAAAATTTTAAAAACCAAATAAAAAGAAAATATGTCTGTTTATCTGTAAGCTGTGTCTAATCATATATTTACATATATGTACTCTCAAGTTAAAATCCCATTTATTTCCCTGCCTTACACCTATGCTTGTAAATAAAGAAACTCACATACGTCTTAAAAAATTTTTAATGAAAGAATAACATTATGGGGAATTTCAGCATTTATTTCGCTGCTTTACACCAACACTTTAATGTAAACAAACACACACACACACAAAATTTCAAAGAGCGAACTGTATTTGATCCCAAGTAAACCTTAATTACTCATACGCAGTGTTGCCGTTGTGGTAATTTTTAACCAAAATTGGTTATTTTTTTCTCAGATGTGTAGATTTGTACTTTTTTTCCATTTTGGTTACTTTTTGCTCGAAGTAGAAAAGATACCGATAATGATTTCTTTTGACGTTTACTACCCAGATACTTATTGAGTGCATCACTTTAAAAACGGGATTTTTGGAAAAATTTTGCCTTTTGTTGTGAGTATGCTATGACTTTTTCAACTTTCTGCTGACATAGAGATTTCGTGCCAAAAGACTGCAATTTATTGAGGCCAAGAACCAATCAAGCTGACTTCTTATACACTGAAAATTTGGCCAGTAATGATTGGATGCCGATAAATTTTTTTTAAAGTAATGCCCTCAATTTATCACCTCCGAACAATTTTGTCTGACCTGAGAGATATTCCTTTTTCATGTCAAAATCATTACTTCTGAACTGCATAAATAATCTCTCGCACGTTGAGATCGGTGGAACATATTCAAGATAAGCTTTAGCAAGCAATCAAATCAATAAAACTTCATTGTTCATACTATTTCGTTCAGTGGTTAAGTGGGAATAGAAATCAGACATATTTCACTTCAACGCTATTTTTTGGTTCGGGTATTTAGCGATTCGTGAAAATATCTATTAGTAAAGGCTAAAATCATTCAAAAAAACGATATTTTTTATTGTGCGCAGTTGGTTAATACATAGTTAAAGTGATTAGAACAAATAGGAGAATATGCCTCATCAATTGTTGTACCAAGTTATTTTGACCAGTCTATATTCAGTCAATTCCATATATAAAAAGATATTTAAAATTTTGGTTATGTTTTGGTTACTTTTTGTAAAATATTTGGTTACAAAAAATTCGAAGTTGTGGCAACGTTGCGCATACGTTAAAGGGAATTTCTTCATACAGCAACTCTTTAAAAGTAAGCAAATACACATGCATAGTGCCGACAATAAAATCACCACTTTTTAAAGAGAGAGAGATAGCATTGCATTTGACCTCCTGTAAACATAAATTACTCATACGTTTAAGTGGTCAAGGTGAAAATACATTCTATGTATGTTTGCATGTATGTACGAGTAAGTGCATTCAAATTGATGATTTGTTTACATTTTTATTTTTCTAATGGTGAGTTTGTGTAAAAGTATTGGTATTTTGTTTATGTTTATTTCCCTGCATTTTTTATTTCCTTAGATTAAAACACTTTTAATGCCTTGGTATTGCTGTTTTTTTATATTTACTTTTTGGTATTTTTTGTTGCTGCCTTTTCAATGTTTTCGCTTATTAATGTATGTATGAATATAAAAAGGTGTTTTTGTTGTTGTTTTTAATTTGTATTTTTTTATTTATTTATGATTTTCGTTTAAAGCAAGCAAAAGGACAGAGAGAGAGAGAGAGAGCTTAAGAGAAGAAAAAGTTTTATGGCAGCTGTCAGCACATAAATAAATCTTCTTTGAGGTGTGAATTTATAATATTTTATTAAACAAATTTGTGTTTCTTCATAAATTAAATAAGAATTCTTCTCTCTTTTTTCCTCTTAAATAAATTTAAAAATTGTTCTTGTTTTTTCCATAATATTTTATTTTTTTATCTTTAAACGCCATCTTGTAAGCAAAAGTGTTATAAAAAAAATTGAAGAAAAGAAAAAACCAACAGAAATTATTTAATGTCTGCTTTGTTTTGAATTTGTGCTTGCATTTCAATTAATCTCTTGTCAATATTTGACATTTTGTCATTTTATTTTCTGATGACAGTGATATATCGCCATGGCATAACGTTATGTTCTGTTCTGTCTGGCTAACTGCAAGTATACATTTTAATTTATTTGCATTTATATGTTAATAAAAACAAGAGTAAAAATAAATTTAAAAAATAATAAAATAATTTATTTGTATTTTTTAATACACAATCATAATGATGTTTTCATCAATGATGAAAATATGTTGTGTTTATGAGGCCATTTGTAACGTTTAGCAAAAAATGTCTGATTGATTTAATCAATTAATCACTTTTAGAATTTAGCTTTAAGCCGTAGTTAGAAGATAATTCAGTAGAGTTTGGCATTTTAGATGAACTTTATTGCTTGTCAAATTGAAAATAACATTATGCTTTAATAGTTGTGTGTTCATATTGGAAAAGAGTTGTCATGAACACTTTATTTAAATTCCTGAATCTTTGCCACTTTGATACCAAAAGCGTAAGAGCTAGTCTGGGGCTCAAACAATCTTCATTGGCTACCACTTTGACTCCACAATTGTGGTAACTTTTATACTGAAGGGATCAGCCAAAGATGACAAGAAGTGAGAGGCTAAGAACCTCCGTCGTTTCATAGCAAAACCACAGTTTCTGTAGAAGTCATGCGAAGGAATTCTGAATCCATGGGCATGCTTTTTAAAAGGATATTGGCCGAGAACAGGAAGAAGAAAAAAGATATTTAGTTCTTTTCTTCACCAGGTCGCCCAAGTAGAGGCTAGCGATACCGCACGTACCCTCATGCACTCAACGAGATTCTGCCTCCTTTTTTTCTCACAGTCATTCGCTTACGACAAAGCATCCATTGCTTTGCTTCAGTTAATTAATTAAGTTGATTTTTCAGGCTAAATAGATGATTAATCCACTGTAGCTCCTCTCCATATGATTGCGTAGTGGTGAAAGTCCTTACTAAGTGCTGGTGGTGATCTTTATTTAATATTTTATATTTTTTTTTATCGAGTAAGTTGTGATTTCACCCTATCATTCGTCTGATGCTTGTCACCATTGCCAGAGGTAAGCTGAAAGGTCAGAGTGGCTTCTTTATTTTTAAAATAGAGTTGTCTGGATGGAAGTGGAAGCCTCTTTATTGAATACTCGAAACTACGATTAAATTTTTTTGTATTGTCCTCTGCTGGGGCTTGAACCTTGGCCGCTAGTGTTTTTATACTTGTGCGCTAACCACTACAACACGCTACTACCAAATTTTCTTATACATCGATAACTGAGTCAATCGGATCACCTATGCCCGGTTCCAGTTCGTCAATTGCGTGCATTATACGTGTCTCAGTAAATCCGTCAGCAACAAAACTCGCGACGATCTCCCTGTGTGCTAGAACCCATATAAGAGTTACCTTCGAAAGATGCGTAATGTCCAAGAGAAACTACTGGCATTCATGTAGAAGGATAGACGTCGAGATGACACTCAACAAGCGTTATACAACCTTCAGTATAGCTATGACCTTCACCTGAAATACACTGCAGTGGTCAGGCAAGCTAAAGGAAATTTTAATGTCAAGAGGCTCTGTGTATACACTATAGCATTTTGAAGCACTCGGTATAAACATCAAGGATTCTGTCAGACCAAAGATCTATAGTTGGGATCTCAAAATCGAACTATCTGTGAATGCTCTTCGCTTAATTAGAACGTTTTACCCTCTTAAAAGGTTACCGTTGTGAATGGCAATGCTTGCATGTGGCCCCAATAATTTGCTTCCCGAAATAGAGTAAAAAAAGTGTTTTGATATTTCATCAGCTTGACTTTATTGTTGTGAGCCGATATTTCGTCCAAAGTTATGCAATGATGTGGAATGTTAAAAATGTCACTGTCACCATACAATAAAGCAAAGACGTAAGTCTATAATCTTAAAAAACGATAGCTTTACTGAGCCTTTAACTGTACCAGAGATCAGCAATGCTCAGCTTTTTTGCTACTCAAACTCACTCATGAATTTATAAGTATAAGTGAGTGTACACATCAAATTCAAGTACTCATACTCGTAATAACGTTGATTCGAAATTTTGGTTTCATTTCACTTTTTTCAATAAACTAAACCGTTTTTGAGTTATACTTATATATGTTGTGCAACCCCGTCTATTTTCAGAATAACGATATATCTCGAAAACACGAACTAATCTAAAAGAGCGATTAGAACCACTGGGTTTAGTGTACTCCAATCCGGCTTACCCGCCAGATGCCACAATTTCACTTAAAAGTCAGTTTTTTTCGTTAAAATTTGCAGTTAAAAAATATAGCAACACTGCTCATAGTATTTATTCATTTCTCAGAAAATACTCAAAATACTCATAAATGATTCGTATGATTCATGAGTACTCATGAGTGTTTAAAAGAAAACACACAACCTTATAATGAATATTCAAATGTTCATATTCAAATCACACTCATATTGCATTGTCTACGCACAATGAGTGCAGATGTGTACGAATCAATAGCGTTATAAATGTTGATTAGTATGAGCATGATGAGTACCTCAAGCTGTGAAGTATGTCTATGAGTAGCCATTGCAACGAGTATGAGTATTAAAACTTATGAATCATGATTCGAGTATACTCATGTTTTTAGTATTCTTTGTTGATCTTTGAACTATACATCGAAATTATAGGGTGGTGTAGGGTATAAAATAATCAAGTTTATTTGGTTATAACCTCACTTACTTTTTAAGCTTTAATCTTTAGCAAATTCGTTAGTATCATGGCACGCCTGTTTATTGGTAACGATTACTTGCTGAGGAAAATATCCATATGGTTACGTATGCTCTCATTCTCTTCCCCCTCTTCTCACTCTACCACATATTCTTTAGAACTCTTGTTAAGATTTCATTGCATTACTCGATATCGTTAAATTTTAATTGATCTTTTTTTGTGCGTTTCGTTATTATTGTTTTTTTTTTTAATTTAAAATAAAGAGTATTTTAGGCTCTGAATAAAGATGGTTTTGTTAGGTTTTTTTTTTTTTTTTTTTTTTTGTATAAATTTTTAAAAAGGCATTTCATAACCTAAGGATGCTTTAATACGAGGAGTATACAAGCATTGTTTTCAGCTAAAGTGCATTCTTTTTTAATCATAATGTTTTTAAAAATGTTTTATTTCATCAAAAAAAATTCGTATTTTTTTGTCTTTAAGCTTTTGACGAAATGTTGTCTTAACAAGATCTAGGCCTGCTGGTGTGCCGTGTTTTCATATTCTTAGTTGGCTAAAAGGCAAAATATTTTCATAATAATAAAAGCAAAAAAGTAAAAAATAAAAAATAAAATAAAAAATCTGGCGCAAAAACGCCCTAAATTTGTTGGCTCTTTTTAGCTTTACAAACTGCTGATCATCCGTTCAATGAACCTGCCACATTGAATTCGTTTTTTTATATATAAAAATTAATAAAAAAAAAAAAAAAAAATTATGCATTATTTGATTTGCTATTGATTTCATAATTTTTTTAATATTTTTTTTTTAATAATAAAAACACATTTTGACTGCTGGCTAAAGTAGCGTTTTTTTGTGGGACATACTTATGCTCTCATTTATTAGGCTGCTGCTGTGTTTTATTCCTTTTTGTTGTTGTTTTTGTATTAAATATTGTTAAAATGATTTATAGGCTTTTTATTAAACTGGGTGGGGAAAGCCTTTTTTTTTGAAGATGAATCCAGTTTTCGTTTATTTTCTTTTTTTTTTCTTTTTAACGAAGCTGGTGCTTTTAATTTTTGGTGTTACAGCCCACAAGACTTGTTGCTTTACTTTTGTTCAAAGTATCGCATATGAGCTTGATACTGTGATGCTCATGATGCTCATGATGATGATGTACTGTCGATAACAAATTTTAAATACAATTTACGAGACGAATTTTTTGTTTTTTTGTTTTTTGTTTTTCTTTTTGATTTCAAAACAGAATTTGTGAATATTGACGCGTTTTTACGTCAATTCTTTTATATTAACAGTTCTCTTAAAAGATTTTTTCCCACGCTTTAATGGCTTGACAGTCAAAATTTCAAAAAAAAAAACAAGATTTATTTCATTTTTAATTTAAAACAAGCTTTTTAACTAAAAGTCTACTAAACATATGTTTGATTTTTAAAAAAAATATGCAAAAAAAGAAACAGGAAAAACAACCAATTTTTTTTTTTTTTCTTAAAATAAATTAAAATTTTTTTTCTGATACTGTAACTAATTTGATGAAAACCCAGTATTTAAACGCTGCTATTTATTCATTTGATAGTGTGGCTGTGTGGCTGTGTGGCTGACTGGTTGGCTGTCTATCTGGCCATTAGCGAGTGTGTAAATTTATTTTATTATTACGAGTATTATTACTGACTTCAAGCATAATTTACATAAATTTTCATATTCATTTAAGCGTTTATTGTTTGTTTAATAATTTTGGTTTACAGCATATCAATAAGCGTTTAAAATAATAAGTCACGATTTTAATTGATGTTAATGACAAATTAATATGTTTGCCACAATCAAAAAGTAATAATAAAAATAAAAAATGATTGAAAACTTTACAAACATGATTTAAAAAAGAATTATTTTGTAAAAAAAAAAAATAAAAATAAAAATCTAAGTAACAAAAATATGAACTATTTTTTTATAAATTTAAAAAAAAGCAAATGGAAAAATGTTTATTGTTTTTTTTTATGAGTTTATGGACAATGTTTAACACAAATAAGCTGATAGCTACAATACATACATATTTTTACCCAAGAATTAAAAAAATTCAGTCACTACTAAAGGTTCGATTAAACTTGACTTAACGTAACGCTACAGACGTAACCGTAGCCAAAGCATAGGTAACGAAGTGCAACGTTTTTTCAAAAAAAAAAAAAAAAAAAAAAAACGTTAGGGGGTGACATAGAAAACGGTCCGTAATCGAATCCCCAGCAGAACATGGCGAAAAAAATTAATAGAGGTTTTCGAGTGTTTAATTAAGAAACTTCAACCTTCCTCCCGACAAATTCCTCCGTAAGACCCTTGTTATTCCAGCTCTGGTGACGATGATAAACGTCAAGCGTATGATTAGGAGAAAACGCCATCTACTGGGGAAAAATGGCAATGCTAAGTAAGAATCACAACCATCACTTCACAATCACAAGGAGGCGAGCTGCCGGAGACCAATCCTTTACTTAGTTTACAATAAACTGATTAAGGCAATGGATGCTTTTTGGAAAGTCATATGTTCCCAAGAGGAGTAACTGAAAAAAATTGTACCTTTAAGTAGTCTCATTATTGATTTTTTATTTTGAATTTTTTTTTTTTTTTAAATTCTATCTCTTTGCGATTCTATAGTTCTAATCCTGTAATTCTATAGTTCCAATAACCATTATATTTACGGCAAATCATAACTGAAACATTGCATATATGCTATGCAGTTATTACAGTCATGAGCGGTATGATTATTCTTTGTCACCAAGTTGAATTAAAGAAGAAACATATCATGATAAGGAAGGAATACAACAGAAAACTTCTCGCTGTATCGCCACAAACACCAACAACGAGCATATGCACCCGCCCCCAACACAACGAGGACAATCAATTTGACACTACATGACCGAATATTTCTGAAATTTCGTCAGCAATTTTATCCCTGAAATCCAGCAAAACCAATCCACTAGATCTTAATGAATTTTTTAACGTTTGTTTTTTTGAGTTTTCTAACTCGTTTTATCTGACAGTATTTTTTGTTTGTAAGTGAAATTACAAAGTTTTAGTTTTTATTTATAATGCAAGTTTGAACTCTTGGTGGGATCACGGCGGCATTGTGTACCATGAGATGAACTTGGCAATCGAAGCAAACTGCAATTGCTTTGCTTGAACCTTGGATTAAGAGAAAAACCTCTAGAATATAAAGACAGACATGATTAAATTATTCTTTTGAATGACAACGGCCTTACATCGCAAAGATTGCCATACAATTGTTAGAACCTTAATACTTCTGACTATTGGCTGTTTCGACGAATATAATATGTTTTGACACCTCACCATGTTGAATCGTTTAAAAAGACGCGAAACTTTTCTGAGTGAGGATTCGGAAAATGGCTCAGAGGTCGATGTATTGAAAAAGAAATTTCATTTTCGTTATCAGGAGGTCGAAATATATAAGTACACAATTTTTAAACAAAAAAAAGGGTCCGCCAAATAATTTTTTTTTTTTTTTGAAAATGCTATAGAAAAAACTACGGAATATTTTCTCAAATTTACAATCCTTCCGGTTAATAATGGAAAACAATTTCATTCAAATGACTGCCTCGGCTGGCCATGCAGTAGCCTACACGATCGGTTCAATTTTTAAGCACGTTATCGATTGTGTGCTGCCGTATTTCACCAATGGCTTCACGAATATTGTCCTTTAAAGCGTAAATTGTCTCTGGCTTATTGGCGTAACACTTATCTTTGACGGCACTCCACAAATAATAGTACAACGGTGTCAAATCGCAGCTCCGAGGTGGCCAAACGACATCAGCTCTGCGGCTGATAATGCGATCTTCAAAAACAGGGTGCAAAACATCGAGTGTAGCTTCGGCACGTAGCGCCGTCCTGTTGAAATCAAATGTTGCTAATATCCTCCTCTTCAATTTTTGTGAACAAAAATTCGTTCAACATGGCCCGATAACGATCACCATTGAGTGTAACGGTCACTTCTTGCTCATTTTCGAAAAAAAATGGCCCAATTATGCCTCTAGACCAAGATCCGCACCAAACAGTGACTCGTCTTGGGTGTATCGGCTTTTCAATGTATGCGTGCGGGTTTTCTGTGCCCCAAATGCGACAATTTTGCTTGTTTACATACCCGCCAAGATCAAAATGAACTTCATTTGAAAAGATGATTTTTTTTGGCAAAATCGGCATCTTCTGTAAGTCGATCGCAGGCCCACTTAGCGAAGCGTTATTCAAGCGTATACACAACCATATTCGTTCAGCGGAAGGATAAAACTAATTATCTTTATAAGACAAAAAGTTGTGGGCATTACCGGGCTAACTACATAACTGCCAGATAAATAAAGCAGAAAATCGTAAAAATATTAAGGACAAAATCGTCAAGGTGGTTCACTAAAATCGTCAAAAAAAGAAAAATATAAAAAAATTGTAGGTTTTTTTTTTCTTAAATAAGTTTCAGTTTTATTGTAGCAAAACATAATAAATCTAATTCACAATCAAGTATGCTTGCAGTTGTGTTATGTGCGGGGTTCAATGGGTTTGTATTGAATCGAAAATCTTATTTACACTTTAGCACAATCGGCCGCACAGTTAAACATAAAAGGGGATCGTCTTTCACGATAATAACCAGCAACATTCTTCCCTCTCATACCGCCATGACCTTAATTCTATAGAGTATTTGAGGGCGTTTATGAAGACCAATTTGCTAGAGCTGCAGTTAAGGAACAAAAATGATTTCAAAGCTCTCCTTCTGGATATATGGGAACAAATACCACATAATATTACTAAGAATCTTAGTAATACTATATGAGAAGAAGACTTCAAGTCATTATAGACACTAAAGGTGGCAAAAAGAATAAGTATACCATGTTTTGATGTATGTCCTGTCTTTTTAATTTTGATTAAATTCAAAATATCGTCAAAATAAGAACAAAAATTTGGTGCACAAAATAAATCATCATATCTGCCAGCTATGGTTAACTAGCGAAGAAAAAATTGTTGCTCCAGCAGTATAAAACACGGGTGCACACATGCACAGTCACTTAGCAAAATATCATAATTTTGGCTGATTTAGTCCCTTGAGATTATTTTTTGTTTTTATATTTAACGGAATAGAGGGTGGGCAAATTTGAGGTTTGGAAGTAAGAACTGAGCTGTCAACCTTTGACACTTATTTAGTAAAAACAACGGGAAATTTCAACTATATAAAGCTACACTCTTGAACAAAGAGTTTTAATTGAGAAAATTTACTGTTTCAAAAACTGAACGAAAACAACGCATATTTCAACAAAATCATCTTTAGTGATGAGGCCCATTTTCAATTAGGCGGTTATGTAAACAAACAAAATTGTCGTATATGGGGCTCACAAAATCCACAAACAGTCCTCGAAAAACCATTACATACAAAGAAAGTGACCGTATGGTGCGGTTTGAGGTTAGGCGGCATCATCGACCCGTATTTGGCGAAAATGAGCGAGTAAGCGCCGTCACCGTGAACTATGTGCACTACCAAACCATGATAACCAATATTTTGTGGCCACAATTGGCTAATGTTGACATCAGTGACCTTTGATTTCTTTTCCAGCCAAACAATTCAGTTATTGCATGAGAAATTACCCGGTCTCGATTTGGCGATGTCAGTTGGCCGCCTCATTCTTGTGATCTAACGCCGCTGGATTATTTTCTCTGGGGCCATTTGAAAGACTGGTACTCTGAAAGATGAAATTCGGTACTGCATTAACGAGATAAGCGAAGCTTTATTGCAAAATTTGGTTCAAAATTTTGTATAAAGAGCGGACGTCGGCCGCCGTGCTAGAGGTGGACACTTGCCCGACATTATATTCCATTATCAATTCCCATATTTCTGTTTTGTATTGATATGAATAAAACTGAATTTGTCAACTTAATAACCTCAAATTTGCCCACCCTTTAACAAGATAATTAGGTTAAATGTCCAGCTTTAACATGTTTGTTACTTAACAAACGCTAAACTAAAATTATCAGCTTAAAGAAGACCCGATAGAGTATTAAAAAGGGTTTTTTTCCGACAAAAATATCACTTATCCATAAAGTCTTAAACAAAACTGTAAAACTGTTCTTGAATTTGTTTTTTTTAACGTTTTCAGGGTTTTAAGTTAATAACTTCGTTTTGATTGAGAAATTTATTCTGAGACATACATACTCGTACATACATACACGTTCCTTGACAACAAATTATGTAAGTCAAGGTAAAGTTTTTGAACTTAAAACCGTTTTCTTATTGTTGGTGTTGTTGTTTTGTATCTATTTTTTTCAAAATCAATTGTTTATGGATTTATTTCCAGCCAAGCCAACAATAAACATTTTGTTTTTTGTGATTTTTTTTTTATTCGTTTGTTTTCCTTACATAGCCGGACGTTTGTAACAAATTCTGTTCTGTGTTTTTTAAATTTGTATTCGTTGTTTTACAGTCTTAAACAGCATTTGTATAAAATAGCGATTTTTTGTTGTTCTTTTTTTACTACTTTAGTATAATTAAACGCAATTATTGAACAGCCAGCAGCAGCTGCATTAAAGCTGAAAATGAAAAAAAAAATAGCCAGAAAGAGAGACTTGGCATTCAAATTAACTGTAAGGGATATGGAAAAATTAAAATGCAAAAAAAAAAACTGAAAAAAAAAACTGAATAAAACAATGAAAACATTTTCAGAATTTATGTGTTTTAGCCTTAAAACTTAAACAAAAAAAAAAACAAAAAACAAAAATGGCAACAACTACACCAAACAGAGCTTTTTTTATAAAAACAATACTTCATCATTATCATTTAACAGAAACAGAAAGAAAAATAAGAGGAAAATGAGAAAAAGTTACAGTGTTTTAAGGGGGAAGGGATAGATGGTTAAGATATTGTTACAAAAGTGCAAAGGGAGGAGGGTGAGAGCAATATATTTAAATTGTTTTTTATTGTTTTAATTAAAACGATTTTAAATATTTAAATTTTGTTTTTTCTTTTAAAGAAAAAGGGGGCGTTATTGCTTATTTGTAAAAAAAAGTTTTTGAAAATATCGAGATTAAAAGCAAAATAAGAAAATTTTAAAATTTAAATATGAGTTATGAGCCCGACACTACAACAAAACTAAGAAAAAACTTAGGCGGTAGCATTAATTGTCTCAAATGTATTATATTTCCTATAAATTGCACAAAGTTTGGGTCTAAATATAGCAACATTTCACATAATTTTAGAAATTCCTGCCAAATTTAATAGCAAAGGGTCCGCCAACTAACGTTTTTTTTCAACAAGTGCTTATTTCGTGAATGGCAACACTTAGCTCATGTCTGATTTGACAGATAATTAGAGTTATCCTTACGCTGAAAAAATATGGTTGTGTAAACGCTTAAACAACGCTGGGAATCTGGGCCTGCGATCAACAGAAGATGCCGATTTTGCCAAAAAAATTATCTTTTCAGATGAAGCTCATTTTGATCTTGGTGGGTATGTAAACAAGCAAAATTGCCGCATTTGGGGCACAGAAAGCCCGCACGCTAACTTTGAATAGCCGATACACCCAAGACGAGTCACTGTTTGGTGTGGATTATGGTCCAGAGGCATAATTGGGCCATTTATCTTTGAAAATGAGCAAGGAGTGGCCGTTAAAGTCAATGGCGATCGTTATCGGGCCATGTTGAACGAATTTTTGTTCACAAAAATTGAAGAGCAGGATATTAGCAACATTTGTTTTCAACAGGACGGCGCAACGGGCCACTCAGCCGAAGCTACACTCGATGTTTTGCGCCCTATTTTAGAAGATCGCATTATCAGCCGCAGAGCTGATGTTGTTTGGCCACCTCGGAGCTGCGATTTGACACCGTTGGACTTTTTTTTAGGGGGTGCCGTCAAAGAGAAGTGTTACGCCAACAAGCCAGAGACAATTGGAGCTTTAAAGGATAATATTCGTGAAGCCATTGGTGAAATACAGCTGCGCACAATCGATAATGTGGTTAAAAATTGAACCGATCGTGTAGGCTACTGCATGGCCAGCCGTGGCAGCCATTTGAATGAAATTATTTTCCATTATTAAGGAAGGATTGTACTTTGAATTAAAAAAAGAAATTTGAGAAAATATTCAGTAGTTTTTATTTTGCATTTAAAAAAAAAAATTTATTTGGCGGACCCAAGACCTTAAGGCATCATGAGTAATTTTATTCGGGTTTGCAATAAATCTCCCTGTTTATCTAATATCTATGCGAAATTCTTACCCATTTACTACCTAAAAGTTCGTATTCATTTAAAATCAATAGGCCACCTGAATTTAGGCTAAACGTTTGACAGACTCTCAGACGAATATTGAATCACATGGTATATTTAATGACATGTTCACGTAACAACTATTTTGCATTATACGCTCTCACTCATAATTAAACCACAAATGAAAGTCAAACGCATACGAAATTTTAAGAGTGAATCACACCAATTGTAAGTAATTCAGTTAATTAGCCTGCGAATTACAACAAAATGAACTTGTATAGGTTATTTTTCCAGGCTAAATGCATTTATTTAACTTTCTTACCTTTTTTTCCCGTTTTTAAATCATAATTTATAAATCAATAAAAATAACAACAAAAAAGAAAAGCAATCAAAAGCAGTTACAAAGGTGCCATATAAACTGGAGTAATTGGTGTAAGTAATTCAAACAGCGAACGAAGGTATTTGAAGGCACGTGTGCGAACAAAGTAATTCCTTAACAATTAATCCAATATATGCTGCAGCAATAATGTTACTGCATTTTGCAAGCGATGGATGGGCTTTTTTTAGTTGACTTAAGCGATTATATTACTAGCATATCTCCATAGTCTACGCAACCTCTTTCGATGAACTTGAGGCCAATATGATAGGTTGTTATTTGATCAAAGTTGCCTTTTTATATTCAGGAGACATTCGAGTTTAAATTTGTGGCTACATTAGAGGCGTTGAGGGCTATCTAAGTAGTGGCAAACGTTACAGCTTGTGCTACACTATATACATGTGACATCATATCCTTATTTTGGGGTTGAGCAATATCTAAGCCACCGCTGCACCATTGACTGTAATATATTTTCAAACCGAGTTTAAAATAAACCTCTTTCAGGTCTAAAGAACAACCAACATATGATTGATTAAATTGATCTCGTAGCCCTCTAATATACGCCACCAAATTCACAGGCACACTGTTTATCACGTGAACAGCCAGTCGATGGCGTAACATTTGTAACCATTCGCTACCCCAGTATCTTGCTACCAGTATTTTGGATGTAGATAAGGAAATCTTGGAGACCTATTGCAAAGCTATGCGGCGCCAGTGTAGTGTGCAAATGTGAGTGCTATGCAAGAGAGAAATATTCAATTATGACAAAATGTACCTTTGAGAAGTGCCATAGAGTGTCTCCTAATATCTCTAGTAGACCATTTAAATGAGGAATCGAAGTTCTTACCCGTTGCGTCAACGCTACAAAATATTGACAATGCAGTACCTGCTTGGGTGCTATCGACTGAGACATCTTAGCCATCGCCCGGTGGAAAAGCACCTGCTTCTCAGGCATGTGAAATGATATTTTCTGATATTAAGGAGGAGGTAATAAGTTACAAAAGTGAGCCGTTGCAGAAGTCTTTCAATAATAATACAGTGTGAGGGCTATTCTTGGAGATCACCCGCCTTCCATAGCAGCAGAAGAACGTCGGCCGTCCAAACAAGCCGCTGTGGATCAGAATGGTGCAGAATTTAGCCTCAATTCTTATTGGATCCAAACGGCACAACGCAGAAAACCTGACACGCTGTACCTCTTCAGCTGCCCAGCCATGCCTACTCAACTTAGTCCAGAATGACTTTGGACACATGCTATTCAGGTTGCTTTCTTTTTGTATATGAATGTGAAAGCAGAACCGGGCTAACAAATTTTAACATGACAACAACAGCAACATCCACCAACTCTTGTACTCTAAACCATTCGCTGGCTATAAGATTCAAATCCAAGTACTCCCACTGGCCGTGGTATCAGGATTAAGTTTCCTACACTTACACTTTGTCAAATTTGAAATTCTTAAGACCCGCCTCATGTAGTAAAGCCCTACATTCCAATGATTTTTGAAATAATAAATTTCTTGCATGAAAGTCAGAGGAGAATGGTGTTAGAGCGCAGGCATACAACACAAGCTGCGCAGGTTCAAATCCCCAGCAGAGAACATGATGAAAAAGTTTAACGAGACTTCAACCTCCCTCCAGACAAATCCATCTAAAGCAGACCCACCCTGACCCTTCCAGCTTACCCCTGGTGACGATGACAAGCTATCAGACGAATAATCAGGAGAAAACGATACATAATGGGAAAAAATTACAAGGCTAATTAAGGAGCACCACCAACACTTAGCAGGGATCTGCACTACTACACACAACCATATGGAGGCAAGCTACAGTAGATTAAATGACTTGAAAATCAACTTGATTACTGAAACAGAAACACAGCAACACATGTTATCTGGAAAACCAATATGCTCCCTAGAGGAGTGAAGGAAGAAAATGAGTCGGAGACAAATATGGACCGACCGAACTGCAGTGAATAAAAGGTCTAACAAAGAATATAATGCAAAATTAAAATTTTAAAATTATTTATTTATTATAACGATTTTTTCCGAAATTGGAGGCACTATTACAAAAACTTGTTTTAACTTAATTTGGTGTTTCAAATATAACAATGCTCCTAAAGGGTTAATTGAAACATTGCAATGCCTTTGACCACCCCGAATATTTTGAAAAGGAAAAATAAAAATATTTCTCAATGAGGGCCATTCATGAATCAATCTTCCTGGGGACAAAAGAAAAGCCTACTCAATTGTATTTAAATTCTTGTTTTAATGTTGAAAAATCGTTGCTTAATATACTGCGATGCCAAATCGCCAGGGACTAAAGGCTATAAAGGCAACAGCAACAGCCACAGCAACAACAATGGCTTATGGAAATTGTTGGGTGTCAATAAAAACATTCGTTGTTTTTTTCCTCCCTTTTGCGAATTTTTGCATTCAATATGCAAGGAGTAGAGAAGAAAAAGTCAAAAGAAATCATTTTAATTTTAATTTGTTGCTTATTTTGTCAATAAGACCAACAAAAATTTCGACAGTAAA
Source organism: Wohlfahrtia magnifica (assembly GCA_023159175.1). NCBI lineage: Eukaryota > Metazoa > Arthropoda > Insecta > Diptera > Sarcophagidae > Wohlfahrtia > Wohlfahrtia magnifica. Next base: position 140,362 of record JAKWBJ010000514.1, read on the forward strand.
CTTATAACCTCCCTCAGCCAGGCTGGCAGTCAGTCAGTCAGGCACTCGTGTGTGCACGTGTGTGTGTGTGTGTGTGTGTGTGTGTGTAGTGATAGTGGTATTAAGTTTCTGGTTAGCAGAAGAAGAAAAAATGAATAAAAACAACTTTGACTTCAACATAAAAATTGTCAACAAACTTTCAATGTCCAGCTGTGAATTTCTTGGGAATTCCCTCATAAACGACATGAAGATTTTTTAAGTAACAAAATACCAACAATAACAACAACTACTACAACAACAACAACAATGATGGCATAAAAGACAGTCAGTCAGTAAGCCAAAGTGATAAAGAGAGGGAAATATAAATAAAACTCATACAAGATCAATGGATCGTTTATTTTGAATGGGCATTCTATGAGCACATGATGATGCTGACGATGATCATGATGACGACGACGATTATAAGGTTTAGTGACAAGACTATGTATGATACGTGTAACTAAGAATTTAAAAGTTGAAGGTGGTGATGGTTATGGTTATGGTGATGGCAATAGTGGTGGTGGTGGTGATGGTTATGGTTATGGTGATGGCAATAGTGGTGGTGGTGGTGATGGCAAAGAAAGAAATCCAAGTAAAATCATTTAAAATCTATAAAAACCATAATGATCATTACTATTTCGATGATAATGAAGTTAAAAATAAATATATATTTTTGATAGAAATTTAAACATAATTTTTTAACTGATTAAACTAGAAATTTATAAAAAAAGAAGATGATTTTTTTTAAGTGCCTGCTTTCCACTATAAGTTGTGTATGTGCAACAAGAAGCTGCTATTATCGATGTTTAAACAGAAAGACAACAACAAATAAAAAGAAACCATAACGTGGTGATTGGTAAATAAGATAATGACAAGATATATAAATGGTTTTTGTAAGGCGCCACTAATTATATTCCCACACATGGAAATTGAATTTTTCTACTTCTTCTGCTTCTTCTTCTTTAATAAATTTTTGAAGATTATTATACAAAATTTTTAAAATTTCTTGGAAATATTATGACATTTTATATAAAAATCATGCAGAGTCTTTTTTTCCCCCTAAATATTATATGATTTATTTTAATTGGCTTGTAATTTATGTTTTAATTCTATTTTTATTTTTTATTTTTTATTTTTTATTTTATTTTTTCGTTCACTTACCAGTCTTCGTTTTGGCTTAATAAGTGGTCGATTTTGTCCATTCATTTTGTAATATAAACCACAGGCATTGCATAAATAGTGACCGGTTCCATCACGTCGCCACAGAGGCGTTGAGGTGGCACCACAATTTACACACTCACGGCCTTCTGCAACAAAAATGGCAATAGAAAAGAAAAATCGGTATAAAAATAATAAAGAAAAATAAAAAAATTATTTTTAAATAAAAATTTATTTAAAAAATAATAATAAACATTAAGAAACTATTTCATTCGAATGGAATATGTTCATTACGTACATATTTTGCTAGATTTTTTTGCAGAACCAAAATTAAGGACCCATATTTCCTACAAGCCAGTTATTTGTTTTCCCACGAATGCAAAAATTGAGGGACAAAATCTTAATCATAATATCTGTGCTCACAATCGATAACCGCCTAAGTCGACTTAAATCAAATTGAGTTATGCTATCATATTCTACTAACAAAACTTTATATTTAATTGAAATCCCTCTTTTTCTAGCAATGTTTTTAATAAAAACAACCTGGACCTAACTCGTAATGAAGCCGCATTACATTTATAATAAGCGGCTAAATATATAGGGTCCGCCATCTAACGTTTTTTTTTTCAACTTGTACTTATTTCGTGAATGGTAACACTTTGCTCAGGTCTGATTTGACAGATAATTAGTTTTATTCTTCCGCTGAACGAATATGGTTGTGTCCAATGCGTTTTCGCTTCGCTAAGTGGGCCTGCGATCGACTTACAGAAGATGCCGATTTTGCCAAAAAAAAAAAATCATCTTTTCAGATGAAGCTCATTTTGATCTTGGCGGGTATGTAAACAAGCAAAATTGTCGCATTTGGGGCACAGAAAACCCGCATGCATACATTGAAAAGCCGATACACCCAAGACGAGTCACTGTTTGGTGCGGATTTTGGTCCAGAGGCATAATTGGGCCATTTTTCTTCGAAAATGAGCAAGGAGTGGCCGTTACAGTCAATTGCGATCGTTATCGGGCCATGTTGAACGAATTTTTATTCACAAAAATTGAAGAGGAGGATATTAGCAACATTTGGTTTCAACAGGACGGCGCTACGTGCCACACAGAAGCTACACTCGATGTTTTGCGCCCTGTTTTTGAAGATCGCATTATCAGCCGCACAGCTGATGTCGTTTGGCCACCTCGGAACTGCGATTTGACACCGTTGGACTATTATTTGTAGGGTGCCGTCAAAGATAAGTGTTACGCCCCAACAAGCCAGAGACAATTGACGCTTTAAAGGACAATATTCGTGAAGCCATTGGTGAAATACAGCTGCGCACAATCGATAATGTGCTTAAAAATTGAACCGACCGTGTAGGCTACTGCATGGCCAGTCGAGGCAGCCATTTGAATGAAATTATTTTCCATTATTAACCGGAAGGATTGTACTTTCAAATAAAAAAATAAATTTGAGAAAATATTCAGTAGTTTTTTTATAGCATTTAAAAAAAAAATTATTTGGCGGACCTTTTACTTAATTCTTTCTCAACTTTTTCCGAAGCACTTCTATAAATTAAGAGTGATTTTTCTCAAAAGTATAATTTTCGACTTGGCCTGTTATTGCTTGGGACCACAGATATATAAACTCGTTTTTGCCTCAAATCAGTACTGTAACTGTAACAAAAGCATTTCATAATATTCGCCGAAAGTACTCTTACCCTTTGCATAAATAATAGTTGTCAATGACAACTTTTGCTTTCTATAAAAAATTTGCTCATAAACTTCTGGGCCAATACAACTGCCGCAATCTTATCTGCTATATGTTCGGCCTTGTAATTCACTGTATTATTAATTGTCATTATCAATTTCCTTGTTTCGGTCATAGTTACAAAACCTAACTACCTAACTCGTGGATAGCCCTTTCATACCCCATACGAGTTTCATATAGTTAAGTCGCCCACAGCCTAAGCCACCCATCGCGCTGCCGTACTCTGACTGCCCTAAAGAGAAAAATGCGGCTTTTCGTTAGTTAAAGAGTGCTTTGGTTTCAGCAGGATGGCGCCACAAGCCACACAGTCAGCCAAATAGTTGAGTAATTGCATGAGAAATTTTCCGGTCGCTTAATTTCTTGATTTGACGATGTCAATTGTCCGCCACGTTTTTGTGATTTAACGCCGCTGTATAGTTTTCTTCCACAACCAACTGACACTGTGAAATATGAAATTCGACGCTGCATTGATGAGATAAGCGAAGCGTTATTTCAAAATGTGGTTCAAAATTATGTGAAGCGAGCGGACGTCTGCTGACGTGCTAGAGGTGGACATTTGTCCTACATTATACTCCATTATTAATTCCCTTATTTCTATATTATATTGATATGAATAAAACTGAATTTGTCAAAAAAGAATCTGTTCTTAAGCCAATTTACTTCCTAACCTCAAATTTGCTCACCCTTTATATACCTTAATCAGCAATTATTAAAATTGTATAAAAAAAACAGATTCATTTTAAAACTATTTATGATGAAGCCTTGATAGTGATGATAGATCCATAGCTTTTATTATTAAAAACATTTTATTTCAAATAAAATTTAGTCAATATTTTGGTCAAAGCCCCGTATAACTAATCCATTACATTTAATATGACGCAGATTAAAGAGATTGCTTTTTATATGGAAATTTTAATAAAAATAAAATACGTATATGCGGATAAAATTGTTTCCTTAACTAATCACTTTGTAATAGGCCTTTTATAGACTTAAAATTGATAAAAACATTTATCTATGAAGCATTTAAAAACCACACAAAAAAGAAAATTGAAAATTACTTTAAACGGTCAAGAAGAAAGAAGAAAAATATTTTAAAAATTATTCCTTTAAAAAAAAAAAATATCTAAAGGGTCCGCCATATAATTTTTTTTTAATGCTATAAAAAAAAGCTGCTGAATATTTTCTCAAATTTCTTTTTTTATTTGAAAGTACAATCCTTCCGGTTTACAATGGAAAATAATTTCATTCAAATGGCTGCCTCGGCTGGCCATGCAGTAGCCTAGACAATAGCCTACAATTTTTAAGCACATTATCGATTGTGTGCAGCTGTATTTCACCAATGGCTTTACGAATATTTTCCTTTAAAGCGTCAATTGTGGCTTGTTGACGTAACACTTATCTCTGACGGCACTCCATAAATAATAGTCCAACGGTGTCAACTCGCAGCTTCGAGGTGGCCAAACGACATCAGCTCTGCGGTTGATAATGCGATCTTCAAAAACAGGGCGCAATACATCGAGTGTAGCTGTAGCTTCGGCTGTGTGGCACGTAGCGCCGTCCTGTTGAAACCAAATGTTGCTAATATCCCCCTCCTCAATTTTTGGTGAACAAAAATTCGTTAAACATAGCCCGCTAACGATCGCCATTGACTGTAACGGCCATGCTTTGCTCATTTTTAAAGAAAAATGGCCCAATTATGCCTCTGGACCAAAAACCGCATCAAACAGTGACTCGTCTTGAGTGTTTCGGCTTTTCAATGTATGCGTGCGGGTTTTCTGTGACCCAAATGCTGTTTTAATTAACATCTTAACTATTATTTTACTTATCATTTTTAATCCTTTTTTTCATTTATCCTCTTTCGTCTCAAATCCAAACATTTAAGATAGGCTTCAGTTCCTTCCAGAAATACACTGCGGAATCTACTCTTTAGCTGTATACAGTCTTCAAACAAACACATTAATTTTATATAGCATATGTATATCGATAGTCAGTAGGCTTCAGCTCTTGAGCCAACTGAACATTGTAAGCGTGTAAATTCAAATTTTTATTCAAAATTCTCATCAGAGATGATGATGCAATGTTTGATTATTGGACACAACGACTAGTCAAGGTTGATGGCCCTTCTGCCACGCTATGGCGAACAACACACTATCGCAGAACGAACTGGGCGAGCATGCAGAGTGTTTCCACATATCCTGCAGACCCGGTTTGCTGAAATTCGCGCACAGTTCTCCCGACTGTGGACAGATGAAGTGCTTGTTTACATAGCCGTCAAGATCAAAATGAGCTTTTTTTTTTGGCAAAATCGGCAAAGTAATATCGCAATATTTCCCAGCGTTGTTCAAACGTATACACAACCACATTCGTTCAGCGGAAGGATAAAACTAATTATCTGTCAAATCAGACATGAGCTAAGTGTTACCATTCACGAAATAAGCACTAGTTGACAAATAAACGTTAGATGGCGGACCCTTTATTATTCTAGCTGAAACCAACAACAACAACAAAAAACAAACAAGAAAGAAAATAATTAGAAATTAAAATGCAACCCCCAAAACATTTTGTTTGTTGTCATAATTTTAAACATTTTTATGATTATTTTTTAATTATGGTCAACGAAAACGCTACAAATTAGAAACAGTTTAACCAAAACAAAAACAAACACAAAATGAATAAAATTTTTAAGAATTACTTACAAAAAAACAGTGTAATACTTTGGGTATTTTAGGTCTGATGATTAATTAAAATGTAAAGAAATATATTAACAGTTGACTAACAACAACTACAGCAACAACCTGACTACAACAAAAAGGCCAAAATAAATGTAAAAAAAAATTATAAAATAACAGCCTGCTTGCTCTGTATAATAAGAAAGAAATGTTTAAAACAGTCGTCGTACATCATTTCCGCTTCCCTGAGCTCTGGAATTATTTTTTATTTTAATTTTGTTTTTGTTTTTTTGTTTGGTTTTTTTTTTTGTTTTTTGGTCAGCGTTTTTAAAATTCTTTTACTTTAAAAAAAAAAAAAAAAACAAGAAAAAAGCAGTATTAAAGCCAGAATCGTGAAAAGAGCGAAAGAGAAGGAATTATGAAACATTGAGCACCTTTGGTTGTTTAACATTCTTAGCCATTTTATTAGTTAACCCTGCGTTTATTTGCTTATACAAGTGAGTATTTGGCTAAAATGAACACTTCGTTTGTAGTTTTCTTAAGAACAGGTTCAAATGTTTTCAATATATTTTTTTCGTTTATTTTTTTAAATTAAAATATTGCAGTTTTTATTTTCTCTTCTCTATTTTTTATATCATTTCTGTTGCATTTCCTTAAAAAATTCCCGACATTTGTATTTCATTCAGAACAAAATAAAATTTAAAAACAAAAAAGAAAATCTTAAAATAAATTTTTATTTCCAATTGCGGTTTGCACAAAACATTAAACACTTGTTTAAAACACTTTGTATGTAAATGAAGGTTAAAAACATACATTTATGGCAGAAAATAAATTAAAAAATTAAATGAAATGAATAATTATGAACATTATTAATGGGCTTTAAAATGAAATTAGCAAAAGCTATTTGAAAAATGTAATGGAACTAACAAAAGGCAGTAAAGAGTTTAAAAGTGTGTAGCGAATGAAGGATTAACGATTTTTACCAGCTGCAGCGTACATTAAAATCACAATCACCAAAGCTGCGTTCGTAGATATCGCGCGAAAGACAGAAGGGACACACCTGCTGTAGATTGAGTCTAATCCCATTCCATAAGTTTTCCTGCTCATAGCCTCTGTCCTTATGGGAGCTGCATATAGCGGAATAGATCTGACAACAACTTTTGTCCCTGCCTTTGACCGCCCAAATTGAGCTTTATGCGAGAAGGTGCGCAAATTGTTGCGGCTCATTTCTCACTGATATATTTCAGATGTCTGTTGCCAATCATAACACTCAGCTAACAAATCCCATGTTTAGATTTTATTCGCTGTAATGAACTCTATTTTCTTCCTACTGCTTACAAGTAGTACCTCCGTTTTGTGATCAGCAAGTTTAAAACTCATGCCCGTGATCCAGTTTCTAACTTCTTTTTTTTTCCGTCACTCCTCTAGGAAGCAGATTGGCTTTCCACAAAGCATCTATTGTTTTGTTTCAGTTTCTTTAATCAATTTGATATTTCAAGCCAAGTAGATAATTAATCCACTGTAGCTTCCTCCATATGATTTTTTTTGTGTGTAGTGGTGAAAACCCTTGCTAATTGGTGGTGATCTTTACTTTAGCATTATAATTTTTTACCAGTAGGTGGCGTGTTTTTCCAGATCATTCATCTGGTGTTTGTCATCATCGCCAGAGGTATGCTAGAAGGTTCAGGGGGGCTTTTGTCTTTTTTTTTAGATGGAAGTTGAAGCCTTTTTTTATTATTATTAAACATTCGAAACCTCTGCTGAGGCTCGAACCTGGGTCGTTTGTGTTGTTATGCGTGCGCTCTAACCACTATATCACGCCACCCCAGTTTCTAACTATAGCAATGGCATAGTTGCATGTTCTCTCCAACTCATCCTGATGTTTTCCTTTTATCACTTAAGCAATTTCATCTGTAAAATCAATGGTCTGCGCACCACTAAAAAGCTCAAGAAACTCAGAACCACATCGTATATAGCGTTCCATAGTATTAAGCCTAGCACTGATCCTTAAGGAACAGCTGTTCGTCTGTGTCATGTAAAAGCACCCTATCCTTAATATAGTCAGTGATTATCTCCACCAGGTATTTCGGTATTTGCCCAGTCTGCCGAGTTGAAGTCATTTTTGAAATCCAGCGTGATACTAACGCACTATTCTTTATCGCACTTGATGGTATCCCTTATAATGTTAATAACCACTTCAATAACATCAACCGTCGAGCGGTTTTTGCTTTTCGAAAGCCAAATTATCGATTTGACAAGCCTTCCTTTATAAGGCAACATCCAGTCTCATGCAGATCATTTTCTCTTGTAGTTTACCGGCCCTGTCAATCATACAGAGCGGCCGATAACTCGATGCATCTTGCGCCTTATTAACTTTTGGAATAAACACCAACCTTCTTTGCCTCTTCCATATCATGGAAAATATTCTCTCTGTGATACAGGCAATATACACTTCCTTAAAGGCTTTCGGTTGCTTGAGTGCAGCATAAGCTCGCTACATACTGCTTCTAGTTCCCCACTGCTGATCTCTGGAGCTTCATTATGGGGCCTGATGTCTTGGGCGGTATATATATCCTACCACGATAGATTTCAGCTTGGAAGCACATGTCCTGGCCGGCAAGCGAAAGCTGTTCAATTTCTTTATTACCAACCAGTGAACTCGAATTTTTCCACCATACAGCTATATGACCGCTTTCAACCGTCAAAGTTGGGAAGTCCTTATTGGAAAACACATTATATACTGGACTACTAACAGAGTGAAGATTATTTAAGATGAACATTTAAAAGCGATATCGTTTTGCTATATTCTTAATAGAAAAAATTAACCTCATGTTCTGATTAAGCGTGTCTACTTTTCGTGCAAGCCTTGCCTTACCTAAGGGTCTTATTGAGTTCTGTTAGAGTTATATTAGTACAAATTAAGCGAAATGTTCAAGTGGACAAAATAGTTCGTCAACCGACAAATAGTCGATTAAATCTCAGAAATGATTTTGGATAGTAAGAGTAAGAGAATAAAAGTGTTAAGATGGCTAAGCTATCGGCAACTGAACTGAATGAATACTCGTATTTAGATAAAATAGTTATTGATTAGTTTGGAGCTGCGATTGCTTATACTCAAGCATAAACGAAACCGTGTCAACACTTCAAACAAGTTTAGGTGCAATCCGTATGAATTTTTGTGTCGTTTTGTAACTACCGATGAAACATGCATCAGTCATTTCTTGAGTTCACGTGCAGCAAACAAGTTTTCGGTAATTCTTTCAGTCAAGGCCAATTTCATTTCAGATTACAAGAGGTGCTATTCACCTTGAGTGCCGTCAATTCATTATTGATTTGACACTATTCAGATATGGGTTCGCAGGCGAACAAGGTCACAGTAGCATGCCCGAAATCTTATTAGCTTCAATGACCCTTAAAAGAAGTAAAATTATTATGGGAGTATATTATATAGAGCTCATCTAGTGAAGAAACACGCACTGTTTCATCACAAAGAACTCAGTTTCTCAATCATCATTTTTTATTCTGACAATATCCACAATTTGTTATGAAACGATTAGAATTTATTTTATTTTATATTTTTTTTCTTTGAGTGAAATTTAATCTCCTCCATTGCTATAATTTTATCCTTCATTATATCCTTTATTAGTAAATTTTTATTCAAAAACAAAACTTGTAAAAGTTTTTATGACCAGAAAATTAAATATATTTTTAGATTTTGTCACACACATGACACTTATACATCTGAATGTGAGTGTGTGTGTGTAAATATATGTTTTAGCGATTTTCTTTCTTATAATTTTTTATGACAGTTACGAGTATTTACTTTGCTGACTAATGACCATTAAAACAGTGGTTTTCACATTTCATTTTATTTGAATTTTTATGATTTCTGTGCTTTTTTTCTTTTGCTGTTGTTGACCAACGACAAAAACATTGACAATAACAACCAACAATCACGTTAAACACAATAAAATCAAAGTTCCACAAAACAAACCATAACAGTGGCCATTAAAATCACAGAAGAGACATATGAAAAAAAAAGAAACGGGATGCGATAAGATATGTAGTTATTTTTACCCTACAGCACAACATGGAGGAGGAGGTATACTTGGAATTCTTAGTTTTGTTTTCGTACCAAGTTGGATTATTCTGTCATTCATTGCATCTCAATTTAGTTAATCTACCTTTCTTCTACTCTATCCAGTATTCCGTATATTTATATAACCGAACGAAAACGAAAATGTTTAGCAGATAATAACAAATAAACAACAATTCCATTCAGTTGTGTGATAGCTTTTGATGAAGGCAAACGTATGTCGATTTGCGCATTAAAATTGTTTATTTGTATCGTTGTGCACTGCAAAATTTACTACTAAAACTACTACAGTTTAAGTTTTCTTTCTGGCCACCTTTGGTTGAGAGTGATCTAAAAAAGTTGTACCAGCTGTGCTATATAAAAGCGAAATTTTAAAAAGTTGGATCAATAGTTAACCATAGCCGCTACGCTATGTTTAAGCAAAAATCGACTAATAATTTAGTTAGTTAGTTAGTTACAACGGGTAGCCAGATACTGGTCCGACTCCAATATTGATCCCACTGTGATGCCAAAAATAGGTAGCGTCCAAACGGACCTACATGTTCGCATCCCGGTTCGAACCGCACCAACCAGACGCATGTACACAAGAAGAAATCCCATTGATACTCACATCAGCCAGGTCGGGTATTTCATGCAGAAACGGACTACCAAGGAAATCAGTCCTAATATCCGAAAGATTTGGGCACTGGCACTAGAAATGCTCGACAGGCTCCTTCTTCTTCTCATTATGACAACCCCTACAGTAGTCATTAAACGGTAGTCCTAATCTGCTAGCGTGCGCACCAGTCACTGGGTGCCCGGTGCCCCAGAATACGCAGCCTATGTCGCCGCATCCCCATAATAGACTCCCTGCGAGTAGAGTCTAATAACTTGGTCTCTGCATATATCCTCAAATTTACTCCTCAAATTTCAAAAAGGTTGACAAATAAATAATACAATTGGTCGTCTCTATTGGCGCTATTGGCGTTTATAGTAAGCGTACATCAGGCCCTTACAAACATTTACTGGTCGTCCGCTATTTAGATACAATAAATGTTTGTCTACTGACATGACTGTAAATACAAATCCTAGGTTTGTTTAACATTTAGTTCTTGGTTTGGCTGACGTCTGATATACTCTTTACCATCCGAACCATTTATACTAAATTGGATTCATGTCAATATACAAACAATGGCTGTCCCGATTCATGCAAAGCAACATTCTCGAGTTTTGCGAATATGTAATCATTTAGATATAATTTTTTTGCTTGGCAGTCGCATAAAAAGCGTCATATTCACTTTCTCCTTTTGCCTCTTATAACTTGAAATTACCTTACAATTTTCGGATTTAACTGCTATTTCAGTGCTAACAAATAGTGCTATTTCATGTTTGATAAGCCTTGATAAGTTAATACTGACATTCACAGACTAAAATGATTTCGAAATTCTGCAGTTGAACTCTTCTCCGTCTCACAAATTTCCAACCGCATTCGAAAATCCATCGATCCACATTCAAAAGACCTTCAATATCAAACATGACCCGACGTAGTTATCAATTGTCTGATTAGCATGAATATCTAAATACTGAGATATGGGCATTTCCGGGCAAAATGTAACGTCATGCCAGTTTTTTTTTTTTTTTTTTTTGCTTATAAAGGGTGGGAAAATTTGAGGTAAGGAAGTAAATTGGCTTAAAAACGCATTTTTGTTTTGACAAATTCAGTTTTATTCATACCAATATAAAATAGAAATATGGGAACTAATAATGGAATATGATGTCGGACAAACGTCCATCTCTAGCACGTCGACAAACATCCGCTCTTTTCACAAAATTTTGAACCACATTTTTCAACAAAACCATTAGCTCGATTGTTCTCATTAATGGATACACTAATAAAGTAACAGTATATTCAGTAAAAAAAATATGAGCACAATCGGGTTAAATTATTCCCGGAAAAGCCCATATCCTAACTATGGACAATATTTACATCGTTTTGGACTTCGTAATTCATCATTCTGCCCGAACTGTGATTGTGATAAGATCCCTATATGTAGGGATCTTAGAAGTATTCTTGAGAGGAAGAAGGAGATAAAGAGAAGCTGCTGAAGAAGAGCTCACAAGCAAAGTGGTATAAGGTTGTTTTGTATGTGATTATTGGTTATTGTTGAACTTCCTAGGGATGCCCAAACTGTAGTATAGATATTCATTATAATATGCTCGGTCCGGAGGAAACTGAGTTGGTTTCCTGATGTTATCTAATTAAAAAAAATTATCCTAAGTAGTCTTCTTATACTGGACCCTGCTAGTTCTTACATTGGACCAAGTTGGCTATCAACTGTTAAATATCTATCATTTGCAATGGCATTTATTTAGTGAAAGATTTGCCATTTACAAGTATGAATCCTTTATAAAACTTACTAGAAAACTACTGATTCAAACGTGGCCACCTTTCGAGCATTGCATGATAGGTAAGACACCCGCCTACCAGCCAAGAGGTCCTCGGTTGAAACGCTGGGCAGACTATCTGATAATTTTCAACAGCGGTATCACCTCATAACATTGCTAGCCACAGGTTATGGGTATCTACGCTATAAAAAACTGTTGTATCTAATGCATCTGCCGTTCGGTGCCGTAGGTCTCTTGTGTCTAAAAACAAAAATCAGGTCCAGCTCCTTGATTGAGTTAAGACCTCTTAGTTCCACTTGGGATGCCATGAGAATTACGTAGGTAATCGAAATACTATGCAAGGAATTGGCAAGATTATAAAAGCAATTGGGCCTCTCTTACAGTTCATAATGGCGTATTTTACATTTGGATTTTCACCAAAACCAACTCACACAACAATCAAAGTCTGCTGACTATTAACAGCAATGTAGGTATGCTGATTGATTGAAAAAAAAAAAATTAATTCTTGGGTGATAAAGCTTAAAAATTTGTATACAAAAATAGATACCAATTCACTACGAAAATTGATTCAAACGTTTGTTTGTGATCTTCGACCACTCTAGTAAATTTAATCAATGCCTAATAGACCTTAGCTTTTACATTTTTTTCTCCGTCACTCCTCTAGGAAGCATATTGGCTCTCTACAAAGTAAAAATTGCTTCGTTTCAGTTTCATTAATCAAGTTAATCTCCTCCATATGTTTGAGTAGTGGTGAAGATCCTTGCTAAGTTGTGTGGTGGTGATCTTTACTTAGCATTGCAATTTTTTCCTGACCATTCGTCAGATGTTTGTCATCATCGTCAAAGATTATGTCACAGGGAGTTGACTAGAAGTTAGTTGAAGCCTCTTTATTAAACATTCCAAACCACAATTAAATTTTTTTCTTTTTTCGTCATATCCTTTGCTGGGGCTCGAACCTGGGCCACTTGTGTTGCTATGCGAGCGCTCTAACCGCTACATTTTTTTCATATAAAAAAAAAATAAGTTTAAAAAAAGTTTCTCCCTGAGCTATCGAATATAATTCACATCTTAAATTTCACATTAACACCTTTGTAGCCAATGATAAGTGTGAAGAACTTGTTACTACCACTGGGCAATATAGGCCTAAATTTCGTTTCAGATATCACTTCTTTAAAAGTCTAAAAAACATTGTATACAAAGCATATGTAGACATTGAAAAAATCGTGCTGTGACGCTAATTGCAGTGTAGGGTATCATATTGCCGTTTTACTCTACTTATGTATGTTACATGAGCTGAACTTTCGTTGGTTGCACTTAAAATTTAATTTCTTTCGTTGTTGTTTTACGACATTTTGACAAGTAGAAAATAATTTCAGTCGTTGTTGTAGTATTTTTTGTCACTAGAATGACAATTTCGAAGTAAGCTTTCAACAAAATTAATACGATGTGCGTGTTTTACAAACAAAAAAGGGTGGTTTTTCTTCAATGGGGGTGGGGGGTGGTAGTGAGTCTATTTGGTTTTGACCACAGAAAAAGAAAAATGAAGAGAAAAATGCTTATGAATTAAAGTTATTATTAAAAATATGTTAATGTGCTCATTAACATTATTATTTTAACCATGTGTTGATGTTCACTTGATTAATTTTTCGGTGTTAAAAACCAGCCTTAAAATATCATATTTAAATTTCATATATTGGTGTGGCCAATATTTTGGTTACAAATTAAGCAATTTTTTTTTTTCCATAAAAAAGCAAAAGGCCTATAAAGAGCAACTAACAGTCAGTCAGTATATTTGTTTTATAAGTTGTTAACATCCCAGCACAATAAAACAATCAGCCACTAACAACATTTTAAACAAAAGTCATCAAATTCCTTAAAAAAAATAAAATAAAAAATGAAAAAACCAACACTGTCTTATACACAAAAACAAATAAACGAAATTAAAGGGTGTAGCCAACAAATTGAGGTAGACATTAATTTAATTTGAAACTGCTTAGTTGAAATTGCTCATAAAATTTTAGATTAAAATTTCAAAAAGATTTTATTACTTTTGACAAAACTATGGCCTATTCTCCTTAGGCTGGCCACCCCCTTTTTTTTAACCGAGTGTTGCGTTTAAGTGGCAAGATGTACAATTTCTGTCGTTTGGCCATAAAATCACGAATTTATTTTTTTATAGTTCCCTTCCTTTTTGTTTTTGGGATTTTTCTTAGTATGAAATGATACTCAGCTAATAAATCAGTGCGTTAATGATGTTTATACTTAAATTTCTCTGTGTTGTTGTTCTTGTTGTTTTTGCCCATTTTTTTAGGCCCTAGTTTTTTGTGTCTTTTTTTTTTTGTTGCTGGGCCTGGTAGTGTCTCCTGTAACATTTGTTTTATGTTTTTTTCGTTTTTTTTCTTCTTCTTTTTTTTGTCTACAATGTACGTGCGTCTAGTGTTCGGTTAAATTTTTTTTTTGTCTTTTTGGCTTGTCTCGCTTGATTATGTGTAGGAATGTGAACCTCTTTTTTTTGATGATGCTGTTGACGATGTTGATGATAATGATGATGCTCAATGATCCACAAGAATTTTTATGCGTATAATTTTGAAGCAGGCTTGTTTAAATGAAAACATTTGACCTTTTTGTGGTACTGCTGGTAACTTAACAACTGTATAGACTTGATAAAGTCTTGAAAGCAGGAGAGAACTGAAGGAAACTAATAATGCAAAAGTGATAAAATATATTTAAAAAAAGCGATTTGCCGTTTTAGCGTTTTTATTATATGATGGAAAAAATTGAAATTTGAAGGATATGTTGATTATTGGTTAATATCTGGTTCTATGATTAAGGTATACACACTTGGCTTTGGCCATGAAAGGTGTAATATTTTAAAAAATGTTGAAATGTAAACTAAGGATTCACTGATGTTATTTTAAAGTAGTCTTAATATGCATCTTAACCCTTAAGTACCTGGATTTGGAATATGTATTAAATTGTGTTAATAATTTTTGTTTTAGTAAAGTGTTCTGCTGAAAATTATGAAATCGAGCTTCAATTTCTAACAAAAAATGCTTATGGAAAGCTCAAGAACCAAAAACAATGGTATAGACGGTGTTCACAAAAATCGCCATTGAAACCAAACTATTGCTTGGTTTACCTTTATATAGGGTCCGCCAAATAAATTTTTTTTAATGCTAAAAAAAACTACTGAATATTTTCTCAAATTTCTTTTTTTATTTGAAAGTACAATCCTTCCGGTTAATAATGGAAAATAATTTAATTCAAATGGCTGCCTCGGCTGGCCATGCAATAGCCTACACGATCGGTCCAATTTTTAAGCACATTATCGATTGTGTGCAGCTGTATTTCACCAATGGCTTCACAAATATTGTCTTTTAAAGCGTCAATTGTCTCTGGCTTGTTGGCGTAACATTTATCTTTGACGGCACCCCACAAATAATAGTCCAACGGTGTCAAATCGCAGTTCCGAGGTGGCCAAACGACATCAGCTCTGCAGCTGATAAAGCGATCTTCAAAAACAGGGCGCAAAACATCGAGTGTAGCTTCGGCTGTGTGGCACGTAGCGCCGTCCTTTTGAAACCAAATATTGCTAATATCCTCCTCTTCAATTTTTGTAAACAAAAATTCATTCAACATGGCCAAATAACGATCGCCATTGACTGTAACGGCCACTCCTTGCTCATTTTCGAAGAAAAATGGCCCAATTATGCCTCTGGACCAAAATCCGCACCAAACAGTGTATCGGCTTTCTAGTGTATGCGAGCGGGTTTTCTGTACCCCAAATGCGGCAATTTTGCTTGTTACATACCCGCCAAGATCAAAATGAGCTTCATCTGAAAAGATGATTTTTTTGGCAAAATCTGTAAGTCGATCGCAGGCCCACTTAGCGAAGCCTATACACAACCATATTCGTTCAGCGGAAGGATAACTCTAATTATCTCTCAAATCAGACATGAGCTAAGTGTTACCATTCGCGAAATAAGCACTAGTTGTAAAAAAATGTTAGATGGCGGACCCGTTATCTACATGTTATGAAACCAAATAATTTAAGTTCCTACCAATAAAAACCGTATTTTCCGTAATTTCATTTTCACTAAATGTTCACAAGAAATATTTTCCCTTTTTTGCCTAAAAGTTCTGAAATGAACGCTCATTTCTGCCAACCTACTTTATTGATTGCATTTTTATTGGTATCGCTATTTTGAGAATTTTGTTTTCTAATTATGTTTAAACTTGTTTTGTCTAATGAGAGACTGTAGATGGTCTTATGTGTTTAAGGGTTAAAATGACAAGAAAAAGCGCTTAAATTAATTTTGCGTTTTTTTATAATTTTTTAAATTTACGAAAATAATATAAAGCTTTTGTTTGAATCAAATTTACAATGGCAGTTTAGAAAACGTACATTCCTTAAACCAAAAGCTAACTAAAGAATAACATGGTTTACAATACGATATGTGATAACAATTAAGAAATGTTATAACATACTAATGGTTACAGATTTTGGGATACCTGTTGGGTAATTAAAAAATATTAAATCATCCTCGAATTATACAGGAATTGTAGGAACTGACGGAGATATACTCGGATATACTATGACATTACTCCACATGATAGAAACTGCTGTGTAGTCGATCTTACGAAGACCCTGTACTGATCACATAAACATAACACCCCGTTCATTATAACAGAACAATCTAGGGAATACAACACACATCCCTGCCTGTTGTTCGCTGACTTCGAATGAGCTTTTGACACCATTTCCCCTAATGCAATATAGAGTATTATCGCATGAAAAGGTATCCCCGTTAAGATCATACACGACAAGTTGTATTCGGTTAAATGGAACGGAAGGCTCGGCCTTTCCGATTACGTGTGAGTTAAAGCAAGGTTGTATACTCTCCTCAACCCTGATTCTACTTTGGATAGATGCAGCGGTGATCAAAACAAACAGTAAAGCCCTATGCTGAATAAAGCCATTAACATCCGTTTAATGGCATACCACTTCGATGACATCAATAACATATCATACTGCAAAACTTGGCTGAAAAACAGAATAACAACAGCACTTCGTATACTTAAAGGCACTCACATGAACAACGTGGGACTTAGGAAAACAATTTAAAACATAACTGCTCTAAAAATAACACAAAAAGCCAGTGGGGTAAGAGTAGCCTTTCAAGCTCTTTACAAAGTATGAAAACCAAAGAGTAGTAGCCGCAAGGCCAAATTGTTTATATTTGATAGGAAAAATAAAAATCAGTCCTACTTTATGGATCCACAATATGAAGCACTACGAATGCTAACATAAGAATAATCTAAACATTCGTCAACAGATGACTGAGGCATATTTTTTTTATTTTTCTTATTTAATTTTTTTTCTTTACGTCACCCCTCTAGGTAGCATATTGGCTTTCCATGCTTTGTTGCTTTGTTTCAGTTTCTTTAATCAATTTGATATTTTCAAACTAAGTAGATGATTAATCCGCTGTAGCTTCTTACGTATGATTGATTTATTTTTTTGCTAATTGGTTGTGATCTTTACTTTAGTATTGTAAGTTTTTCCCAGTAGGTGGCGTGTTTTTCCTGATCATTCGTCTGATGTTTGTCATCATCGCCAAAGGTATACGGGAAGGTCAGGGGGGCTCTTTTTTCTTTATTATTATTTTTTTAATGGAGTTGTCTGGAGGAAAGTTAAAGCCTTTTTATTTATTATTAAACATTCGAAACCACAATTAAATTTTTTCTTCGCCATGTCCTCTGCTGGGGCTCGAACCTGGGTCGTTTAAGTTGTTATGTGTGCGTTCTAACCACTACACCACGCAACCCCTGAGGCATATATTGGGCTTCTATTGATCCAACACCATATCAGTAGGCAAGCTTTTGGACGTAGTAAACAATATGCCAATGGAGATGGAAATTAGAAAGCGCAAATGGACATGGATCAACCATATTCTGAGACGATCCGTGGTGATATCACCACAGCTGCATTACAACGGAATCCACAAGATCGGCGAAGACATTAGATCAGTCAAACGAAAATACAAAGCGAAGGACAAGACTAAGAACCAAAATAGGACTTTGCCAATGATTGAAGAAGTTGAGTAAAATTCATAATCGTCTTGTGTTCCATGTGAACTTTTTTCATGTACATACGTATGTATTGTAATGTATTGTAACGAGTTATTCATTTTTCGGTTTCAAAAGCAAAGTTAAATAAAACACAAATAAGACTGTGATTTCGATGAAACTTTTATTTCATTATAATGCTTGGGCCTTACCATTGCGTACGAAATACACCGCCATTTAAATCACCGCGCTCTGAATTGACGGCAACTGTTGTTCCTGCGTTAATTTTAAAAAAAGAATCGGCCGAATGGCACTTCTGGGTTCTTCAACTTCATATCTGAAGAAAATTGTTTTCAAAAATTTTCCCACATTTGAATCTCCAATTTTTTAGTACGACTTGCCAGATCAGAGATTTTGGAGCCACTAAATGGATAAACCGGTACTATATATGTGGCAATTAAGGGACATATTTCTACAGATTTGTACAGGTTCATTATTGACTTGAAGCAGGAAGGAAGTCTTTTAACAAAGGACGCTTGGATTGTTATAAAGACAATGCATACGTGCATAGTCTCGTGGGCTATGAACTGCCACACTATACAGCATTAAGCTTCCTCGTGGTACTGCATATATTAATTCCCACAACATTCCAAAAACACCGAACTAAATGAAAACTGTTTGCTAAGAAATGCTGTTTTTGTCGAAAACAATATCTTACATTGAAAAAGTGGCAAAATTGTCATATAACGGGTCCGCCATCTAACGTTTTTTTTCAACTGGTGCTTATTTCGTGAATGGTAACACTTAGCTCATGTCTGATATGACAGATAATTAGTTTTATACTTCCGCTGAACGAATATGGTTGTTTATACTCTTTTTTCGGTTCGCTAAGTGGGTCTGCGATCGACTTACAGAAGATGCCGATTTTGCCAAAAAAAAAAAATCATCTTTTCAGATGAAGCTCATTTTGATCTTGGCGGGTATGTAAACAAGCAAAATTGTCGCATTTGGGACACAGAAAACCTGGACGCATACATTAAAAATACACCCGATACACCCAAGATGAGTCACTGCTTGGTGCGGATTTTGGTCCAGAGGCATAATTGGGCCATTTTTCTTCGAAAATGAGCAAGGAGTGGCCGTTACTGTCAATGGCGATCGTTATCGGGCCGTGTTGAAAGAATTTTTTTCACAAAAATTGAAGCGGAGGATATTAGCAACATTTGGTGTCAACAGGACAGCGCTACATGCCACACAGCCGAAGCTACACTCGATGTCTTGCGCCCTGTTTTCAAAAAAAAAAAAAATTTATTTGGCGGACCCTTTAGATTAATGATATGATTTTGTTTACTAAGATATAAATTTATATCTGTGGATAATCCCGATGGCGTATTTGATATTTTCATCGATTTATGACTGTCATGATATCAGTATCAAGTCTAAATTTGTATGAGATTATCATCCTGATTGTCCTGACAATGACACAAACCAAGGTAGTTATGTATGGCAACTTCATTGTTAAGTCACCATACTAAATAACGCTGGAGTTTAGCGAAGTTGTTTGTCATGAATCGACTATAGCGACATTGTCTACTATGAGTCGACTAATTGCTGAAACTTAGGGACATTGTTTGTTATGAGTCGACTAATGCACGATGCAGGATTTTGTCTGCTACACTAGTGATTCATGAAAATATTGATTGACTCACTAATAAATTGACGCCTGCAAGACAATATCAACTTCTGTCATCTATGAAAATTTGGATAATCATTTAAAAAGTCATGTACTCGTATGACACCACAGAAAATTTTTCGTCAGTCTTCGATAATTTACTTTTGACAGCGTTTGTAATGATGGTGGGATGCTTCTCCTATTAAAAATATCTGTGAAAAGTGGGTGTGTGGCAGAAAAACGCTCAATTTATTTTAGCGTTTTTTTAATTTAAAAAAAAATTGATTAAATCTTGTAAGCAAGCAAATTAAGTTTATATGACTCACAATAAACTTTAATGATTTTATACCTTTACATAATGCTCCTTTTTTAATTTCCCTTTTTTAATTATGATCAAATGATTCCTTTTTATTTTTATTTCTTTTTTTTTGTTCTTTTGTGTAAAATTTCATGATCATTAAGGCTGGGGTGGATGTTGTGATTTCAATTTGTTTTTGGGAATTTATTTTATTTGATTATTTTTGTTTTTATGTTTCTTATAAACCTTTTCAAATCCTTAATAATTGTATTAAGAGGCTGGGTTTTATATTTGTGGTTATTCTTTGTTGTTGTTGTTGTTGCTGTTGCTGTTGCTGTTTTAGTTGTTACTCGTATTTAAGGCCATGTATCATATATTTTGTTCATATGGTGACAGTTCTCAACTTGTGGGTTTATTGTTTCTGATTTTTTGTTATTGTTTTTGTTGTTGTTTTATTTTATGATTATTATGGTTAAAAACTAACTGGCTGTCTTAACTGTCTATTTGTCTGTCTTATTGTCTATACGTATGCATTTATCTTGTACGTGTGTTTAGTTGATAGAGAATGTCCGTCTGGCTGTTGTTTCAAGTAAAGTTAATGTAGCAGGTTTTTCTTCTCTTGGATTGTTTCTGGTGTTGAGTACGAGAGTATGTCAGATGTTTATGATTTAGTGTTTATATCTAACTGTAGTTTTTGTTTTTTCGTTTAAGGTATCCATCTATTTATCCACCTCTCTCTGGTTTAAGTAACCGAAATCATACAATATGATACAAAACTAAGCTAGAAAAACCCAGTTAATATGACTTCATGGCTAAGCCGGTCTGCCTGTCTGCCTGCCTGCCTTGCTCTAGTCATGCTTAGGCAAAGAAGGTCTTGCTAAGGTTAGTTTTAATTTTTTTTTTCTATTTTATAGACATTTCGATTTCTAGGAATTTTATGCACATTTTTTTATTTCTTGTTGTTGTTGTTGTTGTTTTATATGAAATAAAAAATCAGAGAAATATGAGGAAAAAAAGAACATAAGATGCTGCGTGTGTCTAGTCTTAAGTAGTGATGCTGATGCTGATGCTGATGCTCTAGTCTTAAACGCTGTATGACATTGGTTTTTAGGAATTACAACAACAATAGCAATAACATTACAGATGCACTTCTCTTTTTTTTTGTTTTTGGTTAAATAATGGCCCAGAGTTTCAGCCATTTAAGGCGTTTGATACCTAACAGTGTACGAGTATGTTACTCAATAAATTTTTGTTTTTTAAATATATTTTTAAAGCTGTGACATATTCCAGTTAATTTTGTGTAATAAAAATAAAAAATTAAAATGAAACAAACGAACAATCTTGAGAATATGTTACACAAAGGGAGGAAAAATAAGAAATTAAAAGAAAATTTTGTTTAAATAATTAATTTCTTTAAAATTCAATTTTGCTTTTAAGCCACTGACTGTGTGAAAGTGTTGCAATAGTGTAGTGTAGGATTAGCAAGTGCTTTATAGAGTGTAAGACATGTATATTAAATATTTTTGTTTATATAGACATAAAAGGCAATTAAGAGTTTTTGTTTTAATATATTATTTAATTATACAAATACACGGTTTTTATTTTATTAGTTTATAGCTGGTGAACAAGACAAAACAACAGACACATTGATGTGAGTGAGTAAATATTGGAAATTAAAAGGAAAAATTGTTTAAAACTCAAAAGAGAAAAAGAGGAAAACAAAACCATGCTTAAAAGGAAAATAAATTTAAAAAAAAACTCATTATTATTATTAAATAATAAAGGAAACAATGCTGCTTGAAAAAACAACCAGAACAACAAAAAAAGGATTTTAAAATTCTTGTAAAATTGCAAGCGCCTGTTTCTCATTTTTTTCTCTTTTTTGATATTTTGCTAAGCGTACAACAAAATATTGTTTTTTTCAACTGTCAAACCACCAGGGTTTAAAGAATTTTTAAGTCCTTTTAGTCCAACAGTGGCATAAAATTTATATTTTAAACAATGGTTAACAGATTCCTCGTTCACCCATATCAATTACTTAAACTCCATTCATGACAGCTTTTAAACGTTTTTTTGCTTGTTTGTTTTGTTCTTTTTTACTTTTGAGTTCTTGCCAATATATTCGGTTTGAAAGAAAAGCAACAAAATAAAGCTTAAGTTACATTAAATGTATGGCTGTTTAAATGGTTAGTTGGTTGGTTGGTCGATTGGAGGCATTTCTACCATGATATGTCGTCTTATTGTTAACGTTTTTGCTTTTTGAGTTTAAAGGATTTTGACTTTTTTCTGCTTCTTTTTTTCAACGTTTTGGTTTGAATCACCTTGTTTTCTTCATCACCTGACACAAAAACCTCTCTACTACATCACACACAAGATGAGCTCCATAAACCAAAAAAAAAAAAAAAAAAAAAAACAGACTAAAAGTATGGGGCATTGGCTACAAAAAAAAAGAAAACACAAGCCAATCAATTTGAAAAAGTTTTTTTTTTTTTTGTTTTTCGAGAAAACTGTATTGTTTTGCCACAAACAGCAAACAAAAAAATTGCAATTGTGTTTCTGATTTCCTTAAGCTTCAAAACCTTAAAAAAAACAAGAACTCACATGTGTTTTCTTTTTGTTTTTTATACCTTTTCTTGTATGAGAGTAGCTTGTGACACACAATAACAAACATGTGTTCTTACGCCCTCGAAACAAAAGCTTTCAAAAAACAAACAAACAAAAAACAGCAATAAAATATTTAAAAAGAAAACAACATAAAAAAACATTTTCAATGGTGCTTTTGGTTTTAAGAAAGCAATTATAGCAACAACAAAAAAATCATAAAAAGTAGTGCTGTAACACATTAATTGTGCAAAAGTCTTATAAAAAAAAAACAAAAATTTTTGTGATTTTTCTATAGGAAATAGAGAACAGAGAGTTAAGACACATACTGCTGTGTTTACATTTACATTTAGAAAGGCAAACCAAATAAAAAACAAAAGACTTAAGACACAAACATTATAAACTACTCGTACAAATGCAAACATGTTTTAAATTGAGGAAAGAATCTTAAAGGTAAGAGGAAAAGGAGAAGGTGGTAGAGAATTTTATAGAAAAATATTTAAAATAAAATGATTCATTAAGGGAATACTTGAACTCTTAGGTCGAGACCAAGCAATGAGCAACATACCAATGAATGGCAGTTTGAGCGGCAAATAACTTTTTACTGAGCGGTTGGATATTGAAATGTCATTGTCAAGAGAGATTTGCTTAATGTTATTACGCAAAAATCGTATTCATATTTATAAGAAGTCACGACGCTTAAGAAATCGAGCAAGGCTCGACATCTGTGAATTTTTTGACATTTTTACTATTGGAAGCATTTAAAAATTAAAACATGGTAACCGGTCTTACAGCTTTATACAAATGACATTACGGGCAAGTTTTATTTTAGAATGGCGCCACTTGGCCGCTCAAAAATGCCGCACATGTACAGCTCATTGTGTTGTCATTTCAGTAGACTTCATACGTTTTTATTTTTTGCCGCCCTACACTAATTGCGTTACTTGGTCTTAAAAATCTTGACTGGTTAAGGGGTAGATTTTGATTAAACCAACATTTGTAACACCCAAGAAAAATTGACATATGCGCTCCATATAAAATAAAAGACTGAGAATTACTTCATAAACATTTGTTTATGTAAATGGCAGACACCCGTTGCATTCGAAGAAGTGGAACAGGTCAGGATTCATGGTTTTAGCGAGAGTAAGGCTTTCCTTTCGAAACTTATTGCTTTTGGTATCGTTAGTCACTTCTCTTGATTCAAATCGAGTTTTCTTAGAATCGCTCTATGAGATTCATTGTTGAAGGTGTCTCATCCGACGAGTTCAGTATAAACTCAAGGGTACCACAAGGCTCTGTTCTTTCTCCTACAATATATTTCTAATATTTCTGAGCGACTTTTTTCTTCTCACTTCCAATTCCATCTAGTCTTTTGCAGATGACAGTAACATTTGTTATTCATATTTTTTTTGATCATTTGGCGAGCCTCTGGAATATGTACGACACACTCACTGTTCGCGACCTGGTCGTGCAAACAGAATCGACTATAATGCACGTTTTGTGACATTGGGAATACATTGTGAGCATTCGTCGTTAAAACGACAGTACATTTCGAGTGTCGAAAGAAGCATTCAAGTGCCTTGATTCTTTAAGATGGTGCAAGAAATATGTACTTCATTCCATCTGATCTCCTGTGCACTGTTCGCTTGTGTATGCCTAAGAAAGTTTTTCCTGCCACTTACAACATTAGTAAATTCACCTCAAAAATGCTTAAGCACTACACTCTGCCCCCTTCCCGCAACCTATTTTCCTAGTACCTTACAATGCACTCCCTATGTAGGTGTAATCCACTAAGTGCTGGACTCAAGCGAAAAAAGACCCACACACCCTACAGTGCGACTCCGCTTGCATATAATGTTCAGTTAACTACAATCGTTAATTAACAAAATCCCACTCAGCTATTCCCCATATAGACAAGGGCAGGCCGAAAGTCATGTTGTAACAGCAAAGGAAGTCGAGCAAATCTCTGATAGAAAAGGATTTAATCTCCTGTGTGAGAACGTGAAATTGGGTCCTAGCAAGCGCAGAAATTGTGCCCCGTGGTTTCATTCCCTTCTAAACAAATCCGGCGGCATTCAGTCTCTTCTAGGAGTCGTAACCTGTTGAGAGTATATCTCATTTAGTAGTGTCCCGCTAGAAAAACCACTGTCCTAACAACGTCAGTCATCTTCTTCTTCATGCACCATATCTGTTTCGAACGTTAACTATTGTAATCGATTACCTACAGCTGCTCTGAAGAGTGTTCTTGTACCCGTGTTGAATCATTGACGTAAGTTTTTTACCCCTGAGGCCAACCTTCTTCCTGGAACTCTTCTTACGATTATTTTCTGGGTGTCGCATATTCAAATTTACGGCATTTAAAGTTATAAAGGATTTCTCGTTATTTGTGCATGCGTAGTAGGACTTCAGCGTTGGTTATGTGATCAATCCTGCTATTTTTTAACATCCTTCTGTAACAACACATTTCAAATACTTCTATTTTATTCATTGAGGTTACTGCTAAAGTCCATGCCTCAGCTCCATAAAACAGTAAAGAAAAGACGTACGATGTTAGCATTTGTGTTCGTAGGTTTAGCGTTAAATCCTGTCCACACAGCTGTTAAAACTGCATGATATTCTATTAATTTGTGAGTTATTGTGCTAAGAGTGAGCTACTTTTGTTATTTTCAGAACAATTAACCAAAAACCATTTTGTGTTTTATTTCTGCATTGATTTTTGATGGAAAAAAATACCGTTCACGCGAAGCAATGGCTTGCAAAGTGTAATGGGGACTTCGCTATATCAGAAACAACAATAAAACGTTGATTTTCTGACATTTAACGTGATCGTGGAGACACCGATGATGCAGAGCATGCAGTGAACGTTAAAATGAGGCGGTAACACCAGAAAACATAAAAAAATCCACATTTACGTTTCGAATGATCGAAAAGTAAGGTTGCGTTGGCTTTATATCGCTTTATATTCTCATAGACGAAAGCTCTGTTGAAAGTGGATGCAGCGTTTGCATACTGTTGAACACAAACATAAACGTGTTGATGATCCTACAACAATGGCAAAACTACATGAACTTCAAATTGCCAGATTTGGCTCCCAGCGACTATTGGCTGTTCGGAGACCTAAAAAAATGCTCGCCGGTAGGAAATTTCGCACGAATGAAGAGGTTATCGCTTGAGGCAAAAGATAAATCGTTCTGCAAAAGTGGTTTTGAAATTTTAGAGCGGCGCTGGACTGATTGTATTGCTCTTGATGGAGATTACGTTGATGAATGAAGCTAATATTTTACAATTTATTCTTAAATGATAAAAACTGATGTATATTCCGAATAGATTTGGAAATATTTAATATACTCGTAGAGTGGGCAATTTAAGAGCTTAAATTTGAACCATTCTATACTGTCACAAAATTCAGTATATTATCTCCACTGAACCAAATGAAACGATTTACGCTTGAGCATCATCATTATCATCATTTAAAATCATCTTTTTAGGATGAAGCTCATCTTGATCTTGGTGGGTAAGTTAATAAGCAAAATTGCTGTATTTAGGGCTCAGAAAACCCAAACTTGGTCTTACAGAAGCCAATGCACTCGTTATGAGTGACGGCTTGTGGAGCGGAGGCATCATTGGCCCATATTTATTTGAAAATATGGACGGTGCAACCATTACTGTCAATGGAGACACCTATCGTCACATGATAATCGATTTTTTGTGCCCGCTGTTCATGGTTTTGATGGTAACGATATTTGGTGCAACTTACCACACATCTTATGCCACAATCGATTTATTGCGCCAAGCGTTTGATGGCCGTTTAATTGGCCGAATTGGTGATGTCAGTTGGCCGCCAAGAAGCCGCAATTTGACACCGTTGGACTAATTTCTGTCGGCGCCGTTAAAGACAAGTGTTATGCCGTCAATGAATAGACCGGAAAGGGCGCAGTGTCCGCAATAATGCCTGGCCAGGTATAATAATGATAAGAAGTGCCAGTGCCAGTGCCAGACTTTCGCCCGCAGATTGTTTCACAAATGAACAGTGCGAATTGTCTTTATAATGCGTTAAACTCATATTTCATCAGAATACATTTTGTTGAAGTATCGATAGAATAATGAAACACACGCCACATTGTAACGAAAAATTTCAAATGTTAACAGAAATCTCGTTAAGAAAAGCTGTACTATTCCTGGATTCAAAAGTACTTTTCTCCAAAGATTAACTTCTCTTTTATTTTAATGAACGTATTTCTGCATAAAATTTAGTAGAACATCTGAGTAAAACTCAGTTTTTATAGCTGCTTAAACATAAAAAAAATTCATAAAGAAAAAGAAGTGTGTTACCCAAGAAATAGAATATTTAAAACCGGCTTGTAGCAGGTGTTATAGCCACACAACCAACTTAGACCGCAGTTACAATTCCAACAGCAGCGACAAAACAAACTGCAAAAAGGCACTTCCGCGCATTTTTCATCTGACTTTCAGATGTTTGCCCCTCTTCTTTTTGTTTTTTTTTGTTTTTGTTTTTGAAATAAAAACCAAATGAGGAACTTGCAACTTTACTGGCATTAACGAAGTTGCAGCAAATGTTTTAAAAAATATGGCAAAAAATTATAAAAAAAAAAATTCACAACATTACTCGCTGAAAAAGAAACAAAACAAAAAAAGAATAAGAAATATTACCACAACTTGATTAAACAAAGTACGTGAAAGAATATTAAAGTTTAGGGTAAGAGTGAGTGACTTTATAAGATTGACTGACAGACAGACAGACACAAGGTACTTGTACTCGTATATTCGCATTCACATTCGCATTGTGTCACATTTTATAATAAAAATGTAATTAACAAACGCAACCATGTAAAGATGATGATGACAATAGCGAAATGTAACAAAAAACAAAATGTTACTCATATGGTTAGAGAGTAACAACTGTAAGACAGACGGACAGACGATGAGTGTTGTATACCACAAACCCACAATTATGCGATTTTCTTGCAGCTTTTTTTTCTTGACTGACTCCATAGTGCTGTTGTCTTTACTGTTTTTTTTTTCGAAATTTTTGTATAAGAAAAGGGTTCATAAAGGAGTAACGGAATGCAAATGTTTTTTGTTGTTATTGTTGTTGTTTATTGTCACTCTGCGTATTTTTGTACATTGTTTGAGGCTGCGTTTTTCTGTTTCTTATTTGGTTGCTTGTACTGCTCAGGTCTACCAAGTTCACACGCCAACAACGTATAATCACTTGCTAAACAATAGCTGGAGTTTCTTTTATTTAATTTTTTGTATATTTTTTTTTTGCAAAATTTTCATTTTTTTTTTTTTTATACGACTATGCTCTATGCCGTAAATTTAAAAAGTTAAAAAATAACAAAAACCTTTTTGAACATGTTCAAGTACTTTAGACTGATTTTTGCTTACACTTCACTCTCTATCTCGCTACATGTTTTATATACACAAGTACTTGAAAAGATAAAACAACAACAAAAAATAAAAAGACGCAGTTCAAGTTGTAGTTAAGACCCGCTTGCGTATTAAAATAATAATAAGGGAATATGTCATTAAAAATGTTAAAAAAAAAATGTAAAAAAAAGTAAAAAATAAAAACTCTCACAGTATTTTTTGTTTTAAACTCAAACTGTAAGATAGAAAATATATTTTAAACATATAAGAAATCATATGAAAATATAACTTAATTTTAAAAATAATAAATAAAAAGAATTTATAATTAAAAGAAAAAATATTTTTTTTTTTTGTTTATGTTTTCTTCACCCACACCATTTGCTTTAATTTTGAAATAATTTTATAATTTTTTTTTATTTTTAATTTTAAAAAAAAAAAAAAAATAAACGTGTGTGTGTTTTAACCCTAAACGTACCAAGTTATTAGACACTAGAACTTTGTAAAGTTTTTTAAAATTAAAAATAAAACAAAAATAACTGAAATTCTATAATTTTTTATTAATACTCGTAAGTACAATAACTATAAAGTAAAATCATTTTTTTTATTTTTTATAAAAAAAAAAGGAAAAATATCGGGTCTGCCATCTAACGTTTTGTTTTTTGTCAACTAGTGCTTATTTCGTGAATGGTAGCACTTAACTCATGTCTGATTTGACAGATAATTAGTTTTATCCTTCCGCTGAACGAATATGGTTGTGTATACGCTTGAAAAACGCTTGGAAATATTGCGACATTACTTAGAAAATCATGGTAATGTTGCAGAATCAAAAATCATCTTTTCAGATGAAGCTCATTTTGATCTTGGCGGGTATGTAAACAAGCAAAATTGTCGCATTTGGGGCACGGAAAATCCGCACGCATACATTGAAAAGCCGATATACCCAAGACGAGTCACTGTTTGGTGCGGATTTTGGTCCAGAGGCATAATTGGGCCATTTTTCTTCGAAAATGAGCAAGGAGTGGCCGCTACAGTCAATGGCGATCGTTATTGGGCCATGTTGAACGAATTTTTCTTCACAAAAATTGAAGAGGAGGATATTAGCAACATTTGGTTTCAACAGGACGGCGCTACCTGCCACACAGCCGAAGCTACACCTACACTCTATGTTTTGCACCCTGTTTTTGAAGATCGCATTATCAGCCGCAGACCTGATGTCGTTTGGCCACCTCGGAGCTGCGATTTGACAACGTTGGACTATTATTTGTAGGGTGCCGTCAAAGATAAGTGTTACGCCAACAAGCCAGAGACAACTGACGCTTTAAAAGACAATATTCGTCAAGCCATTGTTGAAATACAGCTGCACACAATCGATAATGTGCTTAAAAATTGGATCGATCGTGTAGGCTACTGCATGGCCAGCCGAGGCAGCCATTTGAATGAAATTATTTTCCATTATTAAAAGGAAGGACTATACTTTCAAACAAAAAAAACAATTTGACAAAATATTCAGTAGTTTTTTCTTTATAGCATTTTCAAAAAAAAAAAAAAAAAATTATTTGGCGGACCGTTTAGGATTTACGTATTAGTGTTGCCACCAAACGGCATCAAAATTAAATACTTAAACTTACTATGTCAACAACATGTTATATTGAGAAATATGACAAAAAGCAAAAATTTAGCCGTACACCTACACAATCAAAAATTACACACAATATGTGTAATTACACCTAAGGTGGCAGCACTAATCCCTATTTCCTAGTAGATCTCGAGAATTACTATTGTCAGAAAAGAGCAAACTTAGAGTACTAACGCAACTAATTTGTGTAGATCCACGGGCTACATACACAATTAAAGATAACACACAGTATGTGTAATTACACACAAGGTATCAACACTTAACTGAGACATCTGAACATGTACATACTATGTAATTGGCCTTGTTCCTAGAGAAAGTCATAATAACTCAAAAAAATAAAAATAAATTAAATAAATAAGTAAATATTTTTTTATGTATAAGACCAGCGCCCAGGGGATGTCCCCTACTCATGCAGTGTATTGTGCTGGTACTAGGAAAATAGTTTATTGGAAGGAGGACAGAGGGAGGAGATTTAAATTTACTCATGTCGCTGGAAGATAATTCCACAACCGAACAGTGCGATCAAAGAACGAATTCTCCCTATAATGCGTTGTGCGATTTACTGGACAATCAACTGCAAAGGGATGCGCTCTACGAGAAATACGAGTACTACGTAAATATATGATTTTTAGGAATTAATTCCTTAATTTCGTTAGAACACATTCCGTTATATTAGCGATAGAACTATGAAACACATGCCACATTACGACGGTGCTCCAATAAATCGATAGAGTTGGCTACCCTACCATCATTGATGAGCATCTTCGCCCTCTCCTGTACGCGATCGATAAGCTCCAAAATAGACTTTGAAGCACCGGCCCATACATGAGAGTTGTATTCCATTTTGGGTCGGATGAAGGTCTTGTAAATATTAAGGAGTTCAAATGGAGTGAAGTATTTTTTGCACCGTCTCAAAAAACCAGGGCACTTGAATGCTTCTTTCGACACTTGAAATATATGATCATTCCAACGAACGTCATAGTGAATTCTCATGCCCAGAACATCAAGAGCATCTGATTCCTCAATATCCACATTACCCATTGACACAGATGACAGCACACCACCACGTCTGTGTGTTAAAAAACAACATTGAGTCTTATGTGCATTCAAATCGACCCTGCTCTGTTTCAGCCAACAATACAACTGGCTTTGTGCGAAGTCTTTGTTTGAAGTGTTCAACATACAAGTGATGTGTATGGCTTTCATTTTTTTTCTCCGTCACTTCTCTAGGGAGCATATTGGCTTACCACAAACCATTCATTGCCTTGTTTCACTTTCACTAAACAAGTTGATTTTCAAGTTAAGTAGATGATTAATCTGCTGTAGTTCGCCTCCATATAACCGTGTGTAGTGGTAAAGAGCCTTGTTAAGTCGTGGTGGTGGTGGTGGTGGTGGTGATCCTTACTTAGCATTGTAATATTTTTTCCAATAAGTAGAGTTTTTTCATGATGATTCCTCTGATTTTTTCATCATCTCCAGAAGAAAGCTGCAAAGTGAAGGCGTCTTCTTAAGATTGATTTGTCTGGAGTGAAGTTCAATTTTTTTTATTAAATACTCGAAACCGTAATTCAATTTTTCAAGCATGTTCTCTGCTGGTATTCGAACCTGCGCCGCTAGTGTTGTATGCCTACGCTCTAACCACTACACCATGCCACCCACTTGGCCCCAATTAATCAACTAATAGTTTAAGAATTATTCGAAAAAAATTGTAAATACTTTTTAATATGACGTCCCTGCACCCTTCATCAACTATACTTGGAGATATATCAACCACGACAAAGAACGTGCTTTCATCTAAAAAGAAGACATCAGAGCACCAAATTCAGCTAGAATTACTACTTGCGGAAGTATAAATAGTTGGGTAAGGCAAATTTTCACTACACAAAATTTAGTGAGGGTTGCTCCATTAATGATCCTGGTTGACTTTTGTACAAAAATCATTAAAGTAAAGATCGAAAAAAAGATCATAGGAACACTACACAACTGAGAGTTAAACAGGATTTTGAAGACATTTCAAACCTCTATCTTCTGTTCTTTAACTTAGAAATGGCTTCCGACAGTATCAACTGCGTTTTCATTTGGGATGCACTATATGAAGTAAAAATCCTATAAAGACTCTTAATATTAATAAAAGAGAACTATAACAATTGCATGGGAGTGGCGTGGTTTAGTGGTTTGGGCGCACGCACATACCACAAGCGCCCCAGGTTCGAACCACAGCAGAGGACATGATGAAAAATATTAATTGTGGTTTCGAGTGTTAAATAAAGAGACTTCTAGGGGTGATAGACTGGCAAACATTTGTTTGCAAACATCGCAAATACTCAATCGCATTCATGGAGAAGTAAGTTAGCCATGTATCAGCGGCTTTCCACTTTCCTCTGCGCAACTCTATCTAAAACATAAAGAGGAAGCCTCCCCAACTATCCCGCTTATCTGACAATAATAACATAACACAAAACAAATGATCAGAAGAAAACTCCACCTTCTGGTAAGAAAATAACCACTTAGCAAGGATCTTCACCAGTACACCATCATATGGAGGTCAGCTACAGTTGATTAATCATCTACTTATGGTAGCTTGAAAAATCAAATTGATTAATGGAACTGAAACAAAGCAATGGATGCTTTAATGGAAAGCCAATATGCTCCCTAGAGGAGAGACGGAGAAAAACAAAACTTTATGGTTGTACAACATAAAAGGTTGCTGCTGTCATCGCCAGGCTTACACGCCTTCATAAGATACTGCGTGTTTTCTGGCAACAAATGATATCAAATATGAAATTGTTACGCAGGAAAAATCACATGACGACTAAAATACTTAAACGGCTACGTATTAGTCTCGTGCTTCGGCACGAAGATAAAGATATATCTGAACAAGCTCGACACAACAAAGTTGTTGTGCGCTCCCACACTATATAAAACCAAAAGAACCACTATTCGATGAAAAAATTGTGAGGCATCATATTGTTTTGGAGGTTAGTGTCCGATACCAGTTTAGTAGACGAAATGCGCCGTCCTAATGCCAGCAAAAGCACGGCATTCACAAAGAATATATTCAAAGTTAGATTAGATTCAACACAAGCTATTCTGTTGCATTTGGCAGTGCTCTTAATCCAAAGTGTCCCATTAAAATTTGTATCACTTTTTTCATCTGGAAACTATTCAGTCTGAGCGGGTCTATGTTCTATTCTCTTCTGGTTTTCCCCAAAGGATGCTTGCAGTTCTGTCCACACTGTACTTTGATACCTTTAGAACTTAGAGAACTTAACTTAACCTAACTTAACCTAACTTAAAGGCATGAGATAGTTGACCAAAGCCTTGTCTAAGCCGGAATGTGCAAATTATGCGCTTCTCACGATAGTCAACTGATACCCCTGACAGATTCTTTAGTGACCTATACCTGAGTTAGTCAAGATAGAGATAATGGTAGAGACAAGCACCGAGATGCCTTAGTCTCAGTTGCGGTAAAGCGAGAAATATCAAAGAACATTACGTCAATGTCTGAAATCGTTTCTAACTTGAATTGTTACACGCGATGCAAAGTGGATCCTTTGTAAAAATACAGAATAAAAAATATCGTATTTCGAAACCAAAAACACTGCTTTAAACTGTTTTTAATAAAAGTTATCACATAATTTGTAAGTGTGTTTAACCCATATGGTGATATGATACAGTTTTTAAGAAAATTTAAAAAAATTTGTAACCAAGTTATGATAAATAAAACGTAATCTGTTAAAAACCAAAAAAAAAAACAACAAAAAATATCGAAAAAGAAGGACTCAATTTTTTAATGGTACGTTTAGGGTTAATTATTATATAACTTTTTTCATTTTCTTTGTTTCTTCTGTTATTTTTATTTCTTTTTCTTTTGCTTGTTGTTGTTATTTTGAAAGTTTTGTCTTGCTTACCAGCACTAGTCCGGGGTTTTGTACGAGCCGGCTTAACATCAATATTGGAACCGTTATTACTGCCATTACCACTTAAACTGTTTGACATCAGATGACTGCCGCCACCTGAAAGGCTGCTACTACCACCGGCACCAACACTACTTGACATACCGCTTGTCCCTGAACCCACACCCGACGCGGACATGGCATGATGGCCATGATGATGATGATGGTGATGATGATGATGTCGAGCAGCAGCCGCTGCTGCCATTGAAGGTGTTTGAAACATACCAGCGGCTGCTGCCGCATGATGATGAGCCGCATAGGAGGCATATGAGCCATCGTAACTATTGGCACCTGATTGGCCAAGACCACTACCGTTGGTAAGGCCTAAGCTGGCACTACTTTGGGCCAAATTACCGTAATGCGTTTGCGCCGAACCATCGAATAGGCCCGATGACGCACTGTTTGTATTGAGCAGGTTATTATTATTGCTGTTGTTGTTGCTATTATTGGTGTTGTGTTGGGCGGTATTGGTATTTTGGTTGGCGGCAGATGTAAGATTTTGGTTATTGTTCGACGATCTTGAACTAGATGTCGTCGTGGTATGATTGCTGTTGTTGTTATTATTGTGTGTTTGATTATTATGTTGATTATTTGTATTGTTATTATTTGTTGTTGTACTATTATTGTTATTGTTATTATTTGTGGTACCTTCTCTTTGTTTGGGCACTGCCGATTGACCACTGCCACTTAGTGAAGAGGAGGTAGAGCCATTCTGTATAGTGGGCTTAATATCGAGGGCACAACTAGTATCTGGCAGGGAAGTAGAACCTGAAGCTTGAGCCTGATGCATAAACGCATTAACCACAGCCTAAAAAGAAACACAAAACAACCAATGGAAAAAGAAGGGTTTAATAAATAGGAGAAGAGAAGAACTATAAATTGTTAGTTCTGGCTTGTTAATCCTGCTTAAAAAAAAGAAAACAAAACATTTACCTGATATTCTGAGGGACCGGTTTGTACTGAATCGGGCGTTGAATCCTTTGGCGGTGTGGGCGGGAATGGAAATGAATGCTGGCCGGTTGTTGTTGTCTGATGCGTTTGACCCACCTGACTCAATTTATGATCGACTTGCGGTTCTTGGGGACACGCAAACGGACTGCCCCAAGGGCTGGCGGGTGCAAATGATTTATGTTCGCTGGTAAGCCATGAACTCAGGGGCGTATGAAAGTGAGGCCGACACATTTGTGGTGATGTATGTGAAGATGGCATACGGGAGGCTAAAAATAAAGAACAAAAACAAAAAATAACACCAAAATATCATAAGTAAATAAATCTTTTAAAAGGTGCGATTTAAAACAGCATTAAATCAATTACAAAAACAACAACAGCAACAACAATAAGAGCATGAAAATGGACAGCAATAGCAACAAGTCTTTACAAAACATTTTTTAACTTCTTTTTTTATCGACAACATACGTATTTGTGGTGTGTATGCGATTGAGACCAGAAGCGATAACAATTTATAATAAATGATGGCAGTATAAAGGAGTTATTGTTGCTGTTGCTGTTGCTGTTGCTGCAACAACAACAATAAAATATATATCATAAAACAAAAATATAAAAAAAACAGAGTGTGAAATTAAAATTTATAGCAAAACTTGGAAAATACATAACGAACGAACGAACGAGCGGTTGAGTGAGTGAACGGAATGAAACAACAAACGCACTTACTAGAGTACGTCTGCTTATGCGAGTGCAGCAAGAATTGTTAAGCAAAAAAAAAATTGAATTACTGCCACACAACAGATTAAACATAACCGTTTAACGCTCAAAGCTTTTTTATATATTTTTTTGTTATTGTTTTATAAAGCGGTAGTGCTTTTTAAGCCACGTTAAGAATATTACATAAGATTTTTTTCGACTCTTACGACTCCGTTTCTTGTCGTCATAAATTGTTTAATTTGTATCATAAACAATCGAACGTTTAAACGCAAGAAAGAACTCAAACGTTTTTTCGATTTTTTTTTCTTTTTTTATTTAAACCTGCAAGACAAAAAAGATCGATCATCATACAGCAGTCAAGCTATCGATCGATCGATGATCATATAAAAAATCATAACACATTGATCATAAACCGCTAAGCCCCTTTGCAAAACATTTCAAAAGGTAGTGTGTTGTGTTGGTACTTAAACTGTTTTATCTCTCACTCTCTAAGGCTATAGTGTCCTTGTGTGGCGTTTCATTTTTTTTCAAAAATAATTTTTGGTCTTTTTTTTGTTGTTTTTTTTTTTGTTTTTTTTGTTTCGTAAAATGTGTAATACAAAGTGTAAAAGCTAATGTTTTGAAAACTATAATTTGGCGGACACCAAGTGAGATTTATGTGCATTTAAATCTTCGATGCCTTAAACAACAACAACAACAACAAAAAATACTGCTTAAATCATCAACAATTTTATTATTATTTAAATCCAAGTCCACCACCACCAACAACAACACAGAACAGCAGCAGTAAAATTGTGCATTACACAAATAATGCAACCAACTAAACAGTATTGCAATGAAACTCTTTTGAATGAATTAAACTGAGCAGCTGTTCTAAAACCTTAATCTACAGCAACAACAAGAAAAACATAAAGATTTGCATGATCAACATGCATGCATTGTTCAAGCATGATGCATAAATGTTGCTGCTTTTAATCCACAGCAACAACAAGCACAGCAAACAAAAGAAAAATCGATTTTTCTTAAGCTTAAACACCCCTCTATAGAAATTGGGATTAAAGGCAAATAAAACAGGGCGATTACAACTTAAGTGGGATAAAAAAGTTAAAAAATTATTCTCAAGGCTGCTGACAATCAAATTCTTATTTCAAAATATTTCAGTTAAAGAGTTGAATTAAGCAAAAATGTATTTAAACATGCTGCTTATGTGTATATGAAATCTCAGCAGCATGTTTATAAACCTTTGCTCTGGATCCCTCAGTGTAATTGTAAGAATTTTTGTTCTTGTTGTCGAATGTGCAACATGTTGAAGAAAATAACCGTATTTTGGCGCTTAGATCACCCAAAAGATCATCAAAAATCATTGGACTATAGCATAATGCAAGGGTATAAGGTAGTTTAGGCTTTAAATATCCTAATTGAGCAGAAACACTACAAGAATAATATGAGATATCAAACCAATATTTGTTATATGAAAAAGTTTGTGATGATTACACATACTCAGCCATAAGCACAATGAAATATTTTATGATGTTCAGGAACAAACTTTATGAGTTTTTCTATTAGAGTACACCAGCCACCAGCCAATCAATAGTTATAAAATTGATTTTTTTATAATAAGACATTTGAATAATGTATCTAAACATGTTGCTTAAATGTATATAAACTCTCAGCAACGTGTTGATAATAAGAACTGTTCAGAAACACACTTTATAAGCTTTTGCTCTGAATAAAAAACTAAAAAATTCATCTCCACACTATTTTAGAATGCAATCCGTGTCATTCAAATAGTTTGCCTCGGTTAAAACCATTACCAGCGAATATTTTTCTGAGCTCTTGAACAGATGCGATATTGAGCTTTTGCAATAGAGACTATTTTTCAAGCGAAGAAAAGAAAAATTTGTTTTTTATAAGAAAAACGCACGAGTGCTTATGTGTGAAGTCTCTATAAGAAAAATTCATAGTGTTGCCTACGAAGTGCAGCTATCATTATCCAATATACTCTTCAGCTTTTGCTACTTACGACTAATTTATCGACCCAAATTTTACGTAGTGGCTGGGAGGTATAAGATTTGGTTTTAATGTATAGAGCAATACAGAAATAAATGCGCACTTCGAGGGCTTTTTTTAAGGAGAATAAGAAAAGAGCGCTCGATTAAATGCACAAAACTGGTATTAGGTAAATGACTCTCAAATGTAATATCCCTGCTAACATTAAATGCGTCAAGCAACGCCTATAGCTTTTTTGAAAAGTGACACTGGCAAGAAGACATTTTTTGGATCGCATTGTTCTGTATAAAGTTATCTACGTTTTAAAATGAGTGAAAATTCAGAACATTATCTTCATTTGCTTTTCTATAACAGAAAATGTAAGAATGCATGTAAGGCTGCTAAAACCGGGTGATTTTTTAGCAATTTTTTTTGGCAACACTGGTTTTAGCAGCTTAACAGAATACGTCCGCAACTTCATGCAAAAACGCTGTCATTTGGTTACAAAATGCATTAAATTCAGTGAAACTACGGCAACACCACATACAGATTGTGAGAGCACAATTGAGAGAGTAAGATAAAACGCTGTCAAAATAAAATAGATTCTATCTCACGACTGCTGTTGCCGACGATTTTTTATGTCATTTTGTATGGAAATAATCGTTATCTCACGCTTGCAGATTTTGAGTTTTGTTATCAAAATTCATGCCTTTTTCATCGGAAAATTGTGTTTAGCGACGAAGCTCATTTCTCGTTGAATGCATACGTGAACAAGCGAAATTGCCCTATTTGGTGTGAAAAGCACCCAGAAGCATTGCAAGAACTGCCAATGCATCGCGAAAAATTCACTGTTTGGTGTGGATTTTGGATCGTTCTTTTTCAAAGACGACAAAGTCAGGAACGTTACTGTGAATGGCGAGCGCTACCGTACGATTAAAAAAAATTTTTTTTTTTCCAAAATTGAAAAACTGGACTTGGCTGACATGGACGAATTGAGAGGCGAGTTCGCTGAACAGTTTACATCACGTTTGGGGCCGTTCAATTGGCCGTGTAGATTGTGCGATTTAACGCCTTTAGACTATTTTTTGTGGGGCTATGTTAAGGCTCATGGCTATAGGGACAAGCCAACAACGGTTGACGCACATATTTTGCTTTTTTCGATCTGATAATTTTGATGTTATAGATGCAACTCGGTCTACTATAGAACGAGGCATTCATCAACAAAAAGTTATCAGCCATTTGAAGAACATTTAATGGTGGATCACGTACGACAAAAATGTGTGAAAAATATCGTGGACAAAGCATGAAAAACTGCGTGAATGGTGGCAAGGCCAAGATTGACATCAAGAGAGGTAATGCTATGAGTCTGTCAACAATAAACGAGATTGAAGCGAACAATTGAATAAAAAGGATTAGAATTGATCCATAAAAAAGATGCTGTGTTCCATGGCAAAAACTGAGAGAGCTTTGCTGCGAAGGTTTGATGCATCCAGCTCAGACGCTTGCACATTTAGAATTTTATTTGTTTCGAACCCTGCAAAACTCTATTAATGGTTAAAATTTAAATTAGGTACGAGTAGAGGCCTATAAAATGCTATTGGATCAGCTATTCACCCAGAAAACCCAGATGTTTTGCACTGAAGGAATAATAGCTTTAATGCAAAAATGTCACAAGGTTATCAATCAAAACGGCATATATTTAGTTTAATAAAGCTGATTTCAGATATAGGGTCCACCAAATAATTTTTTTTTTTTTTTTTTAAACAGGGCGCAAAACATCGAGTTAAGCTTCGGCTGTGTGACACGTAGCGCCGTCCTGTTGAAACCAAATGTTGCTAATATCCTCCTCTTCAATTATTGTGAACAAAAATGAGTTAAACATGGCCCGATAGCGATCGCCATTGACTGTAACGGCCACTCCTTGCTCATTTTCGAATTATACCTCTGGACCAATATCCGCAGCAAACAGTGACTCGTCTTGGGTGTATCGGCTATTCAATGTATGCGTGCGGGTTTTCTGTGCCCCAAATGCGACAATTTTGCTTATTTACATACCCGCCAAGATCAAAATGAGCTTCATCTGAAAAGATGATTTTTTTGGCAAAATCGGCATCTTCTGTAAGTCGATCGCAGGCCCACTTAGCGAAGCGAAAAAAGCGTATACACAACCATATTCGTTCAGCGGAAGGATAAAACTAATTATTTATCAAATCAGACATGAGCTAAGTGTTACCATTCACGAAATAAGCACTAGTTGAAAAAAAAACCTTATATGGCGTACCCGTTGTAAGGAAAAGGTGTTCTTAACCGAACACCAATATGAAGTAAATGGTTTTTTTAAATTTTATTACGGGACAGCATTCATTTTTAAAATTTAGTAAAAAAGTCGAAATTTCTCAAAGAACTTTTTGAAATAACTGCATAAAATGTGTCAGCAACATGTTGCTAACAACTTTTGTATATATACATACTAAATTATTAATGTTGTTTATTTTATTTTCCTAGACTCAATTCGAAACAATGTGTTTAATTGTCTTTGCAATTTCCATAAGTCCTGCTTTGTTTGGCCACTTACTGTTTTATTACTTTGAATGGGTGCAGTTTTACTGATTTTGCATTATTAATATAATTTCATTGTAATATTTTCTTTATAATTTTTTTCTTTTCTTTTTTTGTAATATTTTTTTGATTTTTATAAATGCTGCCATATTTTATGATTATTTTAAGCATTAATTTATTACGAAATATTTAAATAATTAAAATAAATTTTCTTTAATAAAAATTTACTATTTTTTTCGAATAAATATGGCCTTAAGTTAGGCATAAAAAATAAAATAATAAAAAGAAAAAAAATAACCTCCAAGATGGATTACTTTAGATTATGACACATGTTAAGCCACCATATAAAAGTAAGCAAGAAAACTGCGGTTTAGTTTTATTCCGACCATAAACAGTGGCTTTTTCTGCCCGACCATATCTCTAAGATAATCTACGGCTTTGGTAATAGTAAGTACAAGCCAGGGGAGGAGAAAATAAAGGACATTTGAGTTTAATACAAAGCCTTGTATTAATATTGTATTAAAAACAAAAATCAACTGAATAACTGACTGAGTCTGACTACTACTCGCACTGCTGCTGCTCGTAAGGCTTGAAATATTTATTTTCTTTTGCTTATTTTCCTGCCGCTGAATGTATCAACAAACGAACGACCACAAGACCACTAACACCATACCATAGCACCATGGCAGCAATAAGTAACAAGTTCGATCTGGCTGCAAAGATAATTCCCATTTGATTATACTAATAACAGTGGTTTAGACAATATTATATGTACGTGTTGCTGATTATAGATATTATTATGATGATGATGATGATGATGATGATGATGTGGAAGACGATGATGCATCGCCAAAGCTTAGTATATTATTTACAGCCAACCATCCATAGTGGTTGTGGTTGTAGGTATGCCTGAACTATTTGGTTATCATGATAGGCTTGGAATGCACAAGTGATATTCAATGAGCAGGGAAAATAGCATTGAACGGCTCAAGTATGTGTGGTGTTAAGATAGCTACACTCGCTACTTCTAACCAAAGTAGCTGCAGGTGATGACGATGATGATGATGATGATGATGACGATGATTACAATGACGTTCTTCTGACCACATGAAGGAAAAAGTTTTACAAAAAATAAGAAAATTATTATTATGGATGATTGTTTAGAGCCCAAGTATTGGGGAAAAAGGTAACAGTAAATTATTTATTTAAAAACAAAATTTATTTGTTTTTTTTTCCTTTTCTTTTTTATGTGAGTTCAGTTCGTTCATGTGAATTGTTGCTGCACAATTGTCAGTCAGTAGTTCGTTAAAATTATGGGTTTTACTTTCAACAAATTGCTTTTGATATAAAAACCATAAAATCTCTTCGAAATCTCGCCATTACATACAATTTGAAAACAAAGAGTCAAACAAAAGTGCGTGGCCCAACTACGGGTAAGTATGTGTACGGAGTGTTGAAAGTCTTAATTAGAGTGCAGAGCAGTGTAATGAATGAAAACAAAACCCACGTATTTTCTTGCCTTTAACCAATAATTTGCCATGGGAATTTGCCTTTTCATTCATTTTGTTTGTAATTAAATATCCATAATAAGATTTGCATTTAAATTCAATTTTGCATTTAAAATAAACGGTACAAGAAATAGAAATCTTTAAAATCGTACCCTTTTTATTGAAAAAAAAAACAACAAAATTTAAAAAAAGAGATAAGACCACTAAGAAAAAACAATCAAAGTTTACTTGTCGGTTTTTCATTGACTGTTCAATGACAGTTCAAAGCTAAAAAGCCGCCGTTTAAAGCAGAAAAAAAAACTGAAAGTAACCACTGCAATTAAGGAGGGTAATTCTACTCTATTTTGTTTATACACGAGTACATTAGGCCGCGGCCAGTCCAATGAACCAACCGGCTCTTTTATTTTTTCTCCTTCCACTTGGTCATAAATTCATTTTATTATTGTTGCTGTTGCTATAGCTGCTGCTGTTAATGTTAAAAAAAATGTATTTCTTTGTTTTGTATTAAAACAAAAGAGTCTGTCAAGAGTCTCCCATCCTTTCCCCTTTTCTCTAAGCCAGGCAAGTTTGTTTTAAGCACCAAATCAGTTTTATTTTTTCACTGGCATTTTAAAAGCGTTTGACAGCGACAATCAACAGTCATCTATATAGAGAACACCGCCCTTCACTCTCTTCCTGTCTCTGTCTCTCTCTGTCTAGTAAGCTAATTCAAAGTTTAGCCATACAAATGTTTCAAGACTTACTTCTTGGCGGTGTTTTACTATTCAAAACTGACAACGTCATTTACTTCATGGCCAACAGAGATGCTGAATTGAAATGGTCAAGGAAATTAACCAAAATATCAAAATGAAACCCAATATGCCAAAAAGGATCCTATGAAATATAAAAGAAGTAATAAAATGTTGCTAAGGTTTAAGAACATGTTGCTAGTACTGTATTTAATTCTTATACATCAAGCAAAAAATAACTACAAATATTCACAAATAAAAAAAGATAACTTTAATCGTAAAGCCTGGTATTGTGTTCAAAATTTCGTACGAAATGCTCTCAAATTACATACAAAATTATTTCGTACGAAATAATTGTGAAATAATGTCTGTTCTTTTTACGAAAAACATATGAAATGTATATGTCAACATAATGTTCC
The DNA here is from genome assembly GCA_023159175.1 of Wohlfahrtia magnifica. Classification (NCBI taxonomy): domain Eukaryota; kingdom Metazoa; phylum Arthropoda; class Insecta; order Diptera; family Sarcophagidae; genus Wohlfahrtia; species Wohlfahrtia magnifica. Next base: position 182,929 of record JAKWBJ010000514.1, read on the forward strand.
AACTGCAACAAATTTCCAGCAACATTTTTTTCTACTACGAAATAACATGAGGCTCAGTTATTTCGTACGAAATTTTAAGCAGCAGTAGGGACATAAATACTGTTACAACATAGAATCCATATCTTTTATTATATGGCTAATGAAAGCTAATCTCTTTATAGTTAGTCTGCAACAGGAATTCCAAATTGTATCAGCATTCACCATGGAGTGGTCAGAAAATGTGAATCGTATCGTTGTTACAGTGCTTTTTAACCACAGAAAAATTTAGTTTACTTTGTACCGCATAGTGTGTAAGGTCATCTTAAGTAGTATCACCTGATTTCATACCAATGGTTGAATATGGTCCATATTTAGCTGTGAGAGCCATCTAAAATGTATTTTCGAGTAGAATTTTATGACAAATGGATCAGAGCTGCTTCCAAAATAATTTAAAATCTTTTTCGTTTTTTTTTATAGATCTTCTAAAGGGTCCGCCAAATAAATTTTTTTGGAAAATGCTATAGAAAAAAAGCTACTGAATATTTTCTCAAATTTCTTTCTTTATTTGAAAGTACAATCCTTTCGGTTAATAATGGAAAATAATTTCATTCAAATGGCTGCCTTGGCTGGCCATGCAATAGCCTACACGATTGGTCCAATTTTTAAGCACATTATCGATTGTATGCAGCTGTATTTCACCAATGGCTTCACGAATATTGTCCCTTAAAGCGTCAATTGTCTCTGGCTTGTTGACGTAACATTTATCTTTGTTGGCTTGTTGGCACCCCACAAATGGTGTCAAATCGCAGCTCCGAGGTGGCCAAACCACATCAGCTCTGCGGCTGATAATGCGATCTTCAAAAACAGGGCGCAAAACATCGAGTGTAGCTTCGGCTGTGTGGCACGTAGCGCCATCCTGTTGAAACTAAATGTTGCTAATATCCTCCTCTTCAATTTATGTGAACAAAAATTCGTTGAACATGGCCCGATAACGATCGCCATTGACTGTAACGGCTACTCCTTGCTCATTTTCGAAGAAAAATGGCCCAATTATGCATCTGGACCAAAATCCGCACCAAAGAGTGACTCGTCTTGGGTGTATCGGCTTTTCAATGTATGAATGTGGTTTTCTGTGCCCGAAATGCGACAATTTTGCTTGTTTATATACCCGCCAAGATCAAATGAGCTTCATCTGAAAAGATGATTTTTTTTTGGCAAAATCGGCATCTTCTGTAAGTCGATCGCAGGCCCCAGCGTTGTTCGAGCGTATACACAACAATATTCGTTCAGCGGAACGATAAAACTAATTATCTGTCAAATCAGACATGTTACCATTCACGAAATAAGCATTAGTTGAAAAAAAGAACGTTAGATGGCGTACCCTATATAAAAATGTTTATGTCCCTACTGAACATTATTTGTTTTTAGTTGAAGAAAACATATGGTTTTTGTTTACAAATATAAAACCATGTAGCATATCTTAAGGCATAAAAGCGATAAATTTTTAAAAATTGCTAAATGACTACATTGGCTGCATGTCAATTGTTTCGCACGAAAAAATATATGTATGTTGCACAACATTTTTCACAAATTTAAACAGAGTACTAGGCTTAAGTCTGAAACATGCTTTTTAACAGGTGTTGCTAGAAAAAAGTTTAAATAAGTTACTTGAGCGACTGAAAGCGAAATTAATAAACTTTTCAGTTAATTTTCCTAATTTTTGTTTTTTTATTGTGCAAAATATTTTTATCTTTTTAATTGTAAAAACTTTGCCGGCAGCCTACATGTTGATTTGCAACATGTTGTTGTGACACAAAATAATAATTTTTTTCGCATATGACTTTAATATTAATTTTTTTCGATTTCCAGAACATATGCTACTGGTATTCGCAAGTACTTGTCGATTTCGTAACTACTCTAGGGAGCATATTTGCTTTGCACAAAGCATCCATTGCTTTGCTTCAGTCTCATTAATCAAGTTTATTTTCAAGTTAAGTTGACGATTAATCTACTGTAGCTTACTTCCAATCGATGAAGTAGTAAACATAACCGTACATAGGAAGATATTACGAAAAAAGTTGGATGTCTTTGCTGTTTCAGATTTAGTTTAAAGAGTTATTTTTAAGATTTGTGAACACATTAACTATAGCGTGTTTTTTATAGAGGTATGGAACTTTAAGTTGGCATTACTTTTCAAGATGGCTACCGATTTAATAGCTGTCAAGTGATTTATTCCCAGTTTGGCTTGGCAATTTATCATGAATAGACTCACGCCTGAATAACGCTTGCAAATAGTGCAATTTTATTTCGAAAATAATGGTTCTGTGCGGAAAACGTATCGCGCACTACGTCCATTTTATCGTCGATAAAATGGTCTATCAGAGCAGTTAATTCGATTAAGCATTGTTAACTCACATCCTCAGAGACGCTGACGGCGTGTACAGAAGAAGCTATTGCTGCTGCAGAGCATAGCATTGAGGAAGATCCGATTGAGTCCATCTGCCATCGAGCACAGGAATTGGATCTGTGTCCATTCACTTTATGGAAGATTTTGCGGAAGTATCTTGGTTTGCGTGCTTACAAAATCCAAGTTGTGCAAGAATTAAAGCCAAACGATCATCAAGTAAGGCATAGATTCGTCGAATGGGCCCAAATTACCGTTGTTCTCGATTTTCATAAGCGAATTTTGTTAAGCGATTAAGCGCACTTCTGGTTGAATGGCTACGTCAACAAGATAAACTGCCGCATTTGGAGTGAAGGCAATCCTCTAGTGTATGTGGAAACACCGTTATATCCAGAAAAACTGACTGTTTGGTGCGTTTTATGGGCTGGTGGAATCAATGGCCCATACTTTTTCAAAAACGATGGTGGCCAGAACGTTACAGTCAATGGTGATCGGTATAGAGCCATGATTACTAACTTTTTCATTCCTGAAATGAATAACCATGATGTCCAGGAGTTGTGGTTTCAACAAGACGGCGCAACATGTCACACAGCTCGTGCCACAATAGATTTATTGAAAGACACGTTTGGTGACTGTCTAATTTCACGTTTTGGACCTGTGAATTGGCCTCCAAGATCTTGTGATTTAACACCGCTAGACTCCTTTCTGTGGGGCTATGTAAAGTCATTGGTCTATGCGGTAAAGCCACAAAGGCTTGACCATTTGGAAGACAATATTCGCGGTGTTATTGCCGATATACGGCCACAAATGTTGGAAAAAGTCATCGAAAATTGGACGTCCAGATTGGACTACATCCGCGACAGCCGTGACTGTCATATACCAAAAATCATATTTCAAATGTAAGGCCACAAGATTATCTTTCGGATAAATAAAATTCTTGTCAATCGAATAATCTATCGTTGTTTTATTGCAACTTAAAGTTCTATACCTCTAGAAAAACACCCTATATTATCGGCTTAAAACTAAAATGCAACAGTCAAAAGTCTGCAATTACGCCAACAATAAAACTTTGAAGGGTTAAAGTTTTTTCTTCAGCTCAGCGGGGTAATGAATTTAATTTATCGTTGATTCAACCCTGCTGGTTGACGCCCTTTGCGAAAACCCTTAGCATATTCTCGATTTAATTCCATTTCTAAAACTAAAGCCTCATACTGCCGACATGTTATAATTTTCATTTTTGACTTCAATCAGGCTAAATATGTCTCCGTTTCAAATACATATATCGACAACGGTGTTGCCATACGATGGCTTTTATTCGTTTTAAAACAAGAAAGCCAACGGGTATAGGGCCGATTATCTTTATTGTTTCAGCAACATATTGCTTAGACTTATAGACTTCTAGCAGTTAAATTGTTTATTGGGTTTTTTCTACGAAAAGTTCGTTTTGCCGCTTTTAAAGCTTCAATCTTGGCTTAATTTACAATGTTTTTTTTGTAATTTGTTTGAAGCCATCATTAAGAAAACACTTTGTTTACTGCGACACCGTAAGTCAGTCACTGGTATAGGCATTGAATGAAATGAAAACTAAAAGACATTTAATTTGAAATTGAAAATTTTCAAACGAATAAACGAAAAACCAAAATTTCATCATTAAATAAATGGTGGGAAAATGAAAGTCTTTTCCTACTACAGAAAGAGAGTGATAATTATCATTTTTTAAATGGAATATAGCACCTGCTTTAATAGAGAATAGAGAATAGAGAGTAGAGAAGAGAAGTAGGGTCGTTTGGTAAATACAATTTGCTAATGATGCCATTAGTCAAATGATGAAAATGTTTATTGAAAAGCAGATGCTAAAGCTTAACTTATCACTAAACTAAAATCTAATACTGGGTGTCAAAAAACAAAAATAAAAAAAACAAAAATTAATAAAAATCTCTTTTTTGTTACTTTCGGGCAGTGGGGTATTAGAAAAAATCCTTTATTTTGTTATCACATACAAAAAATCTTTTTTTAGATGTTTGTTCTCTAGATGTATGTATATATACATTCGCTTTATACGTACGTATGTATAGCAACATGAAATTGTAACTCACTTTTTACAAAAAAAAAAAAAAAAAACAAAAAACAAAAAAGAAGTTGAAACAAACTAACAGAACAGCTACAAAATAGAAACCGAGATTTGATGCGAAAGATTGACACAAATTGCAGCCAAAAAGCGAGAAAAATCTTGATAAACAAACTCACTAAAAGCAGTAGCACCAGTAAAAAGAAGAAGAGTTGAATACGAGGAAAAAAAAGAGTGGTGGTTCTTCTACATCCAAAAGGGTGTTGGTACAAACTGACTATGAGATAATGAAATAAAGGCTTTTCGGAAAATTAAATTTTTTCTCACTTCTCTTAACATGATGATGAGTGTCATTTGAAAACGAAAATGAAAAAGAAAAAACTAATCTTTTACAAAAAATCTCGCCAAAAATTGTAACAAATTTCAAAATAATGAAAAGGATTAAAACCCAAAGACGAAACATAATGAAATAGCCTTTAGCATAATGAATGCAACCAGATACTAATCTTCTTAACGCTTTCAATAGAACATTTTTAAAAAAAAGCCTACAATTTTCATTTTCTAGTAACGGATACAGCTGTACTGAGCGAGACTGATAATATTGAATAATTTCATTATGTCTTGTATATGGGAAATCAATCAATCTTCTTTAAACTTTTCGTTTCTTTCATTATTTTATAGTTTTCTTGACTTTGCGCCACATACTATTGAAATACACCTTTTATAGGCCTCATTAAGAGGCAAGTGCACTTAATACGCATAACTCATCATCATCATTTCTGGCAACATACATTGTTGACGTCGACGACGAGGAGTATTTTCCAAAATTTCAATAAGCAAGAGAGAGAAACAGTGTAAGCGCCAATAATACACCTGCCTCAACGATCTTAAACAACAATTGTAGGTGATCCCTACTCCTGATCCTATGTCTTCCTGTAAAAGTATTCGTTCTTTTTTTTTAATTTTTTTAAGTCTTTTAATAAAGAAAAAGGTCTTGTTTTACACTTTTATTAAAACATTATTTTATTGTGTATCAAACAAAAAGAGAGAGGGGTTGCTAAGAGAAAAAAAAAAAAAAACCAACTAAACGTCAAGCTGCAAAAGGTTTGTTTTCTTGACTCTGTTTTCATTCATTTGGACACGTGCTTTGTTGATTTTATGATCAGTCAGTCAGTCAACAACAGTAAAACCGCCACTGACCACTGGTTTTTTATACACAATATACTATATGCCACTGTTTTTTTCTTTTTTTTTTTTCTTTTCATTAAGCCAACATTTAAAACACAGTAAGAGCTGTTTTAATCCCCCCGTTAATGACACCTGCTCCAATACACTGCTCGTATAATACGAATACAATACAAAAAATTATGTATATTTTTAGTCCGTCACAATTTTTTGAAATTTTCCTTCAACAAATAATACGTACATACATATAACGGCTCTGACATGCAAGCCATAGTCTTAAATAAAAAATAAAAAAATGGAAAAAGGGAAGAGAACAAATTTCAACCGGCTTAGGGGTAATGGTCTTAAGTATTTTGGTATTACAACAAACAACAAAAACAGCATAAATTTGCGTGTTAATTAAGTTTTAGTTCTTAAATGCAAGTGTGTATATGTTTAAGGTCAAAGGTCACCTAATGAGACACCTACATACATATTTAAAAAAGACATTTTAATTAATTTTTATTATTTTTTTTGCAAAATATTTTCAGCAACCCATACCTTCAATTGAAAAAATATTTTTTTTGTTTTAATTTCAAAAATAATTTTATTTAATAATTTAATTTTCGCAAAATATAAATAGCAACCCGTGCAGCAATAAAAACTAAATATAGGGTCCGCCATCTAACGTTTTTTTTCAACCAATGCTTATTTCGTGAATGGTAACACTTAGCTCATGTCTTATATGGCAGATAATTAGTTTTATCCTTCCGCTGAACGAATAAGGTTGTGTATACGCTCAAACAACGTTGGGAGTCTGGGCTTGCGATCGACTTACAGAAGATGCCGATTTTGTCAAAAAAAATCATCTTTTCAGAAAAAAATTGTCACATTTGGGGCACTGAAAACCCGCACGCATACATTGAAAAGCCGATACAACCAAGACGAGTCACTCTTTGGTGCGGATTTTGGTACAGAGGCGTAATGGGGTCATTTTTCTTCGAAAATGAGCAAGAAGTGGCCGTTACAGACAATGGCGATCGTTAGCGGGCCATGTTGAACGAATTTTTGGTTTGAACAGGACAGCGCTACTCGTACGCGCCACACAGCCGAAGCTACACTAGATGTTTTGCGCCCTGTTTTTGAAGATCGCATTATCAGCCGCAGAGCTGATGTCGTTTGGCCACCTCGGAGCTGCGATTTGACACCGTTGGACTATTATTTGTGGGGTGCCGTCAAAGATAAGTGTTACGCCAACAAGCCAGAGACAATTGACGCTTTAAAGGACAATATTCGTGAAGCCATTGGTGAAATACACTCGATGTTTTGCGCCCTGTTTTTGAAGATCGCATTATCAGCCGCAGAGCTGATGTCGTTTGGCCACCTCGGAGCTGCGATTTGACACCGTTAGACTATTAATTGTGGGGTGCCGTCAAAGATAAGTGTTACGCCAACAAGTCAGAGACAATTGACGCTTTAAGGGACGATATTCGTGAAGCCATTGGTGAAATACAGCTGCACACAATCAATAATGCGCTTAGAAATTGGACCGATCATGTAGGCTGCTGCATGGCCAGCCGAGGCAGCCATTTGAATGAAATTATTTTTCATTATTAACTACTATTCAGTAGTTTTTTTTTATAGCATTTTCAAAACAAACAAAAAATTTATTTGGCGGACCCTTTATTAATTTATTAATGCAAGGGGTGATTTGAATATTTTATGAATTTATATCATTTCTAGAATAAAAAAAAAAACTTTCAAGTCAACACTGCTTCCATTACCAGACTATTCTTAGCCATAGAAATTCTACGTTAAAAACAGAACCGCATGGGCAAAGATAACGCCTTCATCAAATAAATCGGAAAATGGCTGGCGGGAACTGGCCAAGTGTTGTAAAGATTTTGATTCAGAATTGTGAACTTATAAAGGATGGTCCAACCACAACGCACGATATTAATTGTAAATAAAACAAAAAGTTTTCAGCGAATAATCTATGACAATTATGTGTGAAACAAAATATCGGCCAAATGCTCGCCACTGCTTCGGTGGCATACCTCTGTCCGTCGGTTCAATGTCGTTAATGTGCCGTATTATCTCATACTTTAGCTCTTGAATTGAAATATCCCTAAAGAAATATGTCCAACGCTGTCAAACACATGATCGTGGCAACCAATTAACATTGCCACGACATGAGATAATACGGTTATTGAATTTCCCAAAGAAAAGAACCATTGCTTTGTTGGAACTACATATCGTCCAGGCTTATATCCTCAATTTCTGGCCACAAGAAGCCCCTTATCACCTCGCGATAGCGTACAACACTCACGGTAACTGCTTGGCCAACTTAATTTTCGAAGAAGTACGGTAATATTAATTGCGTCAGGCAACACTATAGGTTTGTTGGATAGATGACATTTTAAGCTTCTTATTGTTTTAGACTCATTGAAAGAGACGTACAGCAACGGCAAATGCAATAGTAGCGTTATACTTATAATCAGTTACTAGCTCATGTTATAAGGAGATACCGCTGTTGTTCTTTTTCAGATACCAGTAGTCTGGTCTGGACCTTCTGTTTAGTAGGCGGATGTCTTACCTACCATACCACAGCGGAATACAATATTTTACTTTTCAACAACATCGTAGAAAAAGTATGAATGCGTCGCTGGCTACAGATAAAAATTTGTCATATTTACGGAGATGATGCGTAATAGCAGCGAAATGTTTTGCTAAATTTCAATCTGATAATTTTGATTTTTAAGAGACACCACGCTCGAGCAAGCACTAAAAATGAATGAACGATTGAGTAAGACCGGCAGATAAACAGCGTGGGCTCACCTAGGGAACTAGGCATTCATCACCGAATAGTTCTTAGCCATTTGAAAAAGCAGGATACACAAAGAAGCTCTATTTTTGAGACGCACATGAATTAACAGTGAAAACTTTAATGGACCGAATTTCTACTTGTGATTCATTGCTAAAACGGAATCTGGTGAAAGAATTGATCAACTGTCAACAATAAGCGAGATTGAAGCGAGCAGTTCAATTAAAACGACCAGAATTGATCAACAGCAAAGGTATTGTTTTAAATCATGACAACGCCAGCATGGTGGGAAGTTTTGATACATCCACCATGCAGCCTAGTAACTAGAACTCTCTTATTGACGGAAATTTAAGTCCTGCATAGGCCTGCGCAGAAAACACAGAAGGTCTATTCTGACGAAATAGTGACTCTACCCTAAAAATCGCAAAAGGTTATCGATCAAAACGGCAGATAATTGGTTTAACAAAGCACGTTTCAAATATAAGAAAAGGTTGTTTCATCTTTGATCAAAGTTTTTAACGCACTTTTTCGAAAAAAAATTTTTTTTTAGAAAACACGTGAAATTCAGCAGAATTTCACGGATTATAACAAAATTTGCTACAAATATCCGTTTGATTGTATACCGAAGGTTAGAGATGGTTTTTAGCATTAGAGAAAACTAAGGTGAGTATGCCATTTAGCAAGATAGAGCACTCAATGTAGTGCGATACACGCTATATCATTCACACCGGTTAACCTAAAATATAATGATAGTCGACACATATCACTAGACACTTTGGAAAGAATCCACGAATTTGGGGTACTTTTATTCCAAAAAGCATACTTGCTGACATAGGCGACTAATTACTTTTCAAAATGTGATGAACTAGGGTTGTCAATTCACTGGGTAGCCCAATTAAAACTTTAAAAGTTTTTGTAGTTTATTTACAACAAAAGTAAGTATGACACGTATGGGCAGTTATAATTAATTCAGTCCGTTTTTTTACTTAAAAGAAAAATGAATTAACAAATTTATCAAGCCACTGCTAACGTCTCTTCCCCACCATTGAGCTAGTTTCCAAATGCGGTCTCAGAAAAATTTCTCGTTTTTTGAGGTTATCCGAGTTTGAAGCCGATTTTATATTTTTCAAAAAAAAAAGTAATTCGGTGATATACCAGAAGATATGGTATTCTTCGAAACAGCCAGTTTTTAACAATTCTTTGGCAACTTTGGCGACGTGTGGCTAGGCGTTACCATGCAAAAGAATAACATAATCGTGCCTGTCTTTATTTTCCAGCCGTTTTTCTCATAATGCACGGTTCAAATGAAGTAATTGCCGTCTGCTGCGATCACCGGGTTTTAGCAGCTCAATGCCGCCTTGATTCCACCAAGAGTCCAAATCGTAATCGTACTAACAAACAAATAACTATTGTCGAATTGAACGAAATTTGGAAGGCAGTTACCAAACCACATAAAACCCGGTGGTTTGGGTTTTTTTAAGAAAGCCCGGATTTTTACCAACCCTGCTTTCAATAGAAGGGGTCAATTTGACTAAAAAATCGTATGCCACGTTCACACGGGATTTCGAATTACTTTGAAATACCATGTTCACATGGCACATTTTTAATTGGTTTTGGCAATTCTTCTTCTTCTTTTTGTTTTTTGTATGTTTGTTATTGAATGGCGTACATTTCATGTTAACAATGGAGAAATTATATAAGAAATCAAATGGCCTCAGTGCACAGAGTTTGTTATTCTTCTTTGTGATCTTAACATTGACTTTTTAGTAATATATACACGACTGAGGAAACCAAAGCCTCAAAGTTCTCGATGTGTCGTCTTCAATTCAGCACATTTTGACAAGAAATTAGTGAACATCCTTTTATTATCTCTCAATTAAGAGATGTGATAACCACTTTTTGCTGAGGGTTGTCAGAACGCTAATTTCTTGGTAATTCACAAGGTAATTTAAACTGAATTACTTACATTTGGGGTGATTTACTTTCAAAATTTTGTCAGGAGAATTATGTAATTATTCCCATAATTAAGCGGATTAAGAATAAATTTGTCGTGTAAGCATGCCATTCAAAGGCTTAGAGCTTTAAGAGAAAAAACATTAGAGAAAGCACTGAAGAAACCCAGTAAAGAAGGAGATAAAGAAAGTATTGATGGAAAAGGTCAAGGTTATAGCGAAAAGTGCCTGGTAAACTAAAGAGATTACTTTGAAGGAAATTAAATAAAATTATAAAATCCGGTAGTGTTTCTTTTTATTTTAGAGGTTTTTTAGAGCCAATTTTTCTTGCGCTTTGCATTTTTATTGTTTTAATGACCATTTAATTGAATAATTTGTGTTAAGCCATGAACAAAGCATTTATAAGAAATATATTGATTGAATTAAAGAAAAATAAAAATAAATAAACAAATGAAAACAAAATGCGAAGCATGTTAAAATGCAATGAATGATTTTATTGTGACTGTTTGGCTGGCAGGCTGGCTGCATGGTTATTGCCACAATTCCATTTGTCATAATTGTCATAAACTCGTATTTGTTAAGTGTTAAATGTCCAACACATATGCCAGACGTGTTGCTGCATTTTTTTTATTTTTAATTTAATTTTTTTCTATTTTTGTTAAAGACTTTCAGGCCAGTTTTTGTGTGTTTTTTTTCACACTTTCTCACCACGTTAAGACACATTATTTGTATGCAAAGAGTAAATCATTTTATTATTTTAATAATAATGTTGATGATGACGATGATGATCATGATAATGATAAAATTTAGGGACAGACAGACTGTATGTTTTATACCAGACATGTACGAGTGTTTCTTTTTTTTTTCTTTCTGTAGATGGCCAATATATTGTATTTATTTTAAAACTAAAAATTAATACCAAAAGATACCTACAACACATTTTGCAAAAGTAAAAATTGAAAAAAAAAATTCAACAAAATGGCGTATTTCATGAGAAGTTTAGAGAGAGAGAAGAATTAATTTTTTTTATTTTAATTTTATTTTTATATACAGTTTTCCTAAGAATATGTTGTTGCACTGGCATGTTGAAGTTTTCCTGTGTATTAATACGTGTAAGCCTCCAAGTACGAGTAGGTACTTTGTGTATCTTAAGCTAACTTTACTAAAATTCAGCGTAAAGCCCACATGTTGGCGTATAGGAAAATAAAAACACAAAATAAAAATAAAAGTAAAAAAAAAGTTGCAAGCAAATGTTGTTGACATTTTAACGTTGTTGCATGTAGTATTTTGCCTTAACGTACCTGTGTTTAACACTCTTAACCAAGATAACAAAACAAAAAAAAGAACTGCAACCACGTATAAGAAATCTACTACACCATGACTCTGTTTTAACGAAACTTTTTTTTCTATAGTTTTTAGTTCTTTTTTTTGTCATAGACCAGATGCTGATTCTTAAAAAAATAAATAAAAATAAAAATAAAAATAAATAAGAATAAGAATAGTTGCCATGTTTGTAATTCACACCATTTTCGTAGTTTGTTGCATATGCAACAACAAGTACTACGAGTATACAAACCCGTCTATACGTTTTCTCATTTTTTGTTTTTGGTTTTTGGCTTTAAATACTAAAGACTTTTCATATGTTTTCTATATGGAGCACTTAGGTTCTTAAAATTTATAGGATTTCTACGTTCTAGATTAAGATAATGTTCAATAAATATTGAAAAAAATATTTGTGCAACATCATTAGCATTACCATCATCAGGTTGGTTGGTTATCATTGTTTAATATTCAATATTGGCTTTATTTAGGAATTACTTTTTACCATAAGAATAAAGCCACCTTTTGTTTAAAATGAAATGAAAATGTTGCATAGAAATGACATAAAACTAGCAATTGTTGTTCAAAATATTTTAGAACTTAATTTTATTGTATTTGCAACAAATTTGATTTGGTTTTTAATTTCTTATTTTATTCGTTTCAATTTAAGCGTTTCTTTTTCTGTTGCTCTATTATTATATGTTATTGTTGTTGTTGTTGTTGTTATTGTTGTTATTGTTATTTTTTAATTGTCAATTTATGTAAATTCATTTAGTAAGTGTTCAAATCTTAAATATTTGAAGCGTATTTGACACATCACGCTATTTGCCACAACCAACAAAAGTTTTAAATGCACATGCAACATACAAAGCGCTTATAAAACAAAAAACAAAAATTAATTCGAATTTAAAATAATCCACCAACGAACATTGTAGTTCGAAATAAAAAATAAAAAAAATTTTATAAAAAATTAAAAAAAATAAATGGAAAAGGTTTTATTAAAATTAATTTCTCTATTTTCTACTTCTGATTTTTAAAGCAATTCTAATACACGCTCTTCTGAAAACTCTTTTTGATTCAATAACGCACTTTCTCTCCACGCAATGGTTGCAAATTTGCGTCCTTTGAAAGCAAGAAAACAGGTGCATTATCATAACTGAATAGGCATGTATTAGTGAATTTTATTTTGAGCTTTAATTTTAAACCATTACGGACGTATTTATAATGAAAATCTAGCAAGTGTTTGCGTCAAATTTGTGACAGTGCTAGAAAGTTTGTTGATCTGAACTTAGCACTAGAGACATCGATTATTCGAATTTTTTCAAAAACCTGTTTTCGTATAATTCGAAAAGTACCACTTTTTAAAAAACCGGTTTTCTGTTAACAATAAATATCCGGTTAACCGGTTCTGTTATTTAAATAAAATTGTTGCTAATTCTTGAAGCGCAGAGCTGGACCACGTCGTTTCACGTTAAAATTGAAGTGGCAATCAATACCAACAAAAATTCGATTCATTGGAGCACCGTCACAATGTGGCGTGTGTTTCATTGTTCTATCGCTACTATAACGGAATGTGTTCTAACGAAATTAAGGAATTAATTCCTAAAAATCATATATTTTTATGTAGTACTCGTATTTCTCGTAGAGCGCATTCCTTTGTAGTTGATTGTCCAGTAAATCACACAACCCATTAATGGGAGAATTCGTTCTTTGATCGCACTGTTCGGTTGTGGAATTATCTTCCAGCGACATGAGTAAATTTAAATCTAACGTCCATAAACACCACTTCCTCTGTCCTCCTTCTAATAACCCATTTTCCTAGTACCAGCACAATACACTGCTTGAGTAGGGGCCATCTCATAGGTGCTGGTCTTATATAAAAAAAGCTGCTTTCGACCATAATATTGCTTTATAAAGTCGAGTATGCTTATAACGAATACGGTTACAGCGAAATTTTAAAAAAATATATTACAACGTTGCTAATGAACTACGTCTAACATGAACTAAATAATAAAGAGCCTTTAAATTAATTATAACCTTGTTAACCGGATTCCAGTCTTAGATCTTGTAGGCTATTTCACGGAACCCATTCGACTCTAGTTTTATAAGTAAAACCAAAATCATAGATTCATAACTGCCGTCAATAGCGTTATACATGCAATTTCTGAATAAAGTTCGACATACTTCTGATCTATTGCGACAATCGTATGATTCCAGCTTTAGTGTGGTTTTTGACCTGGTGGCGTCAACAATCCATATTTCTTTAACAACGATGTTTGACAAGCCATTAACTGCATGTGCTTTCAACAGAAAATCGTTACGCTCAACACATTAGACATTTTGCATTTTGCATGAGCGATTCTAGAGCATGGTCATCTTACGTGGGGGTGATGAGACCTTGCCAGTATAAATCTGCGATTTGATCACGTAAGATTTTTTCTTTTAGCGTTTTCTGAACTTCCCGAGTTATGGCGGTTGTCAAAATCTATATAACCTACATATGTCATCATTAAAATTCAGACTGATTATAGTCCAGAGTCAAGCAAAGCCAAAGTCAAACGAATATATAATTTCGATGATATCTCACACACATTTTGCTTCAGAGCCCGCGCTCTAACCACTACACCACGTTATTTCCAATCTTCGAGATATAAGTCATATACATAGTCTTCGAGTGATATTCCACCAAAATGTGAAAAGGCGGTCACTCCTTTATCTGTGTTTTATTGACTTTAAGAAGGACAACTTTGTGCAATTTTATTAGAATTAAAACCGGTGTACAGCTAAGGTGCGTCATATCCCTCCCTTTAATTAATATAGTGTTGGATTCCGCCTTAAAAACAGCACTAAAGAACGGTAAGTGGAGCAGACGAAATTGGTCTGAAAATAAACGTTACGTTTAAGTACACCTAGCATTGATCTATTTTTAATAGGCAACACCCAAATAGATGTCAACCAATTTTACTACCCAGGCGGGTTGTGCGAGGACTATTGCTTATACAAGACTCGGCAGATCTATGACCGTATCTATCCAAGCGCGCCAAGTTGAACATTTTTGACACGAATGTGAAATCTACGCTTCTACAAGAATGTGAAACTTAAAATGCCGGCCGCGGTGATATGCATAAAATACAGATTAACAGCAGACTACGGGAACAATCCAATCAAAACCTATGGCAAACGAAATAAAATGTTGCAAATCCGCGATATACTCTACATAGGCTAAGTAGTGATATAACAAGGAACACGACAGAACGGAACTCGCAGGGAAGCCGTAGAAGAGGACGTCCCGCTTATAACTGGAGAAGGCGGATTGGTATGAAATTTTATTACAAAATATGTATATGATAGCAAATATTAACATATATTAACACATAATATAGCCATCTCTGCTTATGAGACTTTGTTGCTAACTTATGTTTTGATGACCCAACAGCCACAGCTAATATTTAACCAAATGATTTTTCATTAGTTTTTTTGACAACAAATATATTTGACACACAGTTAACTTATTTTTATTTGCTTACTTCAGTGTTGTGTTATATTATTGTGACACGACGTTAAAGTATGGGATTTTTCAAAATAACACCACCCTGTGAAATTCGCCTGCGTTGATGACATTTCGAAGTAGAAAAAGTCGTAATGTTGTAAACAACAGATTTTTTCTTTATTAGCTGTCATTTGTGTCCTCACTGTGTACACTACGACTGCAACAGCGGCGAGTGAACATGCGTAGCGGATATATGCTAATTTTTTTTTAATTTTTAATTTATTTATTCCGATACTATTTAAATTTGTACACAAAATATTAAGATTTTTATATTTTTACCAATTCAACTCAATTCACAGCGAGCAATTTTCATGTTCTCACTATTATTATGGCCATGAAAGTGTTGCTCTTAATTGCAACTCTGTAGTGTTTTTATAGTAAATTTTCGAGAGCTTGCTTACGGAAATCTCTAAAGATCAGCATGTAAAATGTATGACACAAAATAGTTCTTTTTTATTGGATGCCTGCAATAGTTCCATACTTTTGTGGTTCTTAAAGTCTTTTCTTATTTTTCAATAAATTTATTAAACAAAACAAAATTTTTTTAAGTTCATATTAAAGTATTAAAAAAAAAATCGTTCGGTTCTTTATTGAAAAAAAAAAAAAATTGTTTGGAAATTAATATTTGTCCTTAAATAAAACAAAAACAATAATTATCATATATTTTTCAGTTTTTCGTAGTGTTAAAAATGTTTTTTAAAATAATTTCGACTTCATTTTGTCTTTATATGGTATAATTTAAAAAATTTTAATGAAATTCTTTATGTTTTTGATCAAATCAGAAAATAAAGAAGAAGAAAAACACAAATGCAAAAACAGAGGAAGAAAGTAACACAGGATACAGTTTGAAAACTGTCTGACTGACTGACTGACTGACTGAGCACACGCTTTAATTTCAACTATTTTATCGTTGTTAAGCAATCAGTACAATTTTTCTTGGCGTTAAATATGCCACTTCGATAAAAGTGTTGAAACATAAAACCATTTACAGTAGACACACAGACGGACAGACAGACAGACGGACAGACAATAATAAATTTGAAGAAGGCTTTTGCAGCAAACAGTAGCCAACAACCAACAGTTCTTATAAAAATATTGGCATTTTTCTTTTTCTTCTTCTTCTTCGGTTTTTTAGTTGTATTTTTCTTGAACTTCAAAATCTTTAACTTTAATAATTGCTTTGAAAAGAAAAACTGAATAAAACGAATTGATGAACTGTTGACAATTCTAGATGCGCAGTGAGGTGGACAGACAATTATTGTTTGTGGCGCAAAAGTAAACGCCTGCATTAAAGCCAAATTTGGTAAAGAGAGTGGTACATACGTACAAAAAAAAAAAAAAAATGACAAACTCTGACGCCTACGTGAAGATTTTTCTTAAAGAAAAACGAAAATAAACAAACAAACAAAATATGAAAAAAAATAACATGATTATGGTCAGTAAGCATTGAGTTGAAGATGATGATGATGCTGCTGCTGCTGCTAGTGGTCAAAGGATCCTATGTGTTATGTTGCATGGTGGCATCATTTGTATGGATATCACATGTCATAAAATAAATAAGCAATGCTGTGACATTTATCACAATCGATAAAACAGCCAAAAAATCTTACACATTTTCGAACGATCATACAACGTGGACAGGACACACAGTCAGTCACACAGCCAGCAGCCTCTGTATGCTTTTTGCTGTTTTTATTGTGTTTCCCCTGTCAAAAAGACAAAGTGATCAAAAATATGCGCCAATAAAACCCCTTAAGGGCCTACAAAGCATTGCCTGGCAATTTGTGTGTGATCACTCGGTTGTGTTGTATTGTATGTGTGTTATGTTTGTGTCTGCAACATGTTATGCATAAATTTGGTTTTTTTTTTTCTTATTTGAAACAATATGTTGTTGAACAAACAAACAACGTGGTTGAGGATTTTTTGTTTTTTTTTTTTGTTTTTTGGTAAAAAAGATGAGTTGTTTGTTGTTTTATAATTTTTCCAATATTAAATAGTTTCAAAATTTATCATTTGATTTGGCCATTGTTTTTTTCAGGGGTCGACAACAAAATTATGCTAAAAAGCTGCTGTTTGTTTAAAAGTCATATTTCTGTTGCTGCTCATATTGTATTTCGTTTCATTTGTTTTTTTGAAAAATCATGTATGAAAACGTTTTTCTTTTTTTTCTTCTTGTTTTGTTTTTCTGTTAAAGGGGACTTTTTGTTGAAAAGCAGCATGTTGGGGGTCCTTAACGTTTCAAAATTCAACAAAATTATGAGTGTGTTTTAAGCGGCGGCTTCTGCGACACACTATATGTATATGATTATGGCATGCCACAAACATTGCAACAAACGCATAATTTCTTTAAATGATCATCAGCAGCATCATCATCATGTTCGAACATGAAGATCTTCGGCTGTAAGAAATCATGAAGAGACAGGTAAAAGAAGAGCATAGACTGTAAGTGAAATCCTGTTTACATTTAATGTTGCAGCATCAGCATCAGCATCACATCATAAATGCAAACGTGAGGCATGCATGTTGTATGTTGCCGTATATTTTTTTTCTTTCATATTTTTTTTATTTTATTTTATTAAACAATTGCCATTGGTTGTTGGTTGCATGTGTTGCTGTTATTGCCTTAGCCATAGAGACATTCAGTCTGCCACACATCTACTCTAGTGGTTACAATTGACTACTGTTGTTGGTTTGCTCTGTTGCTGGTGTTTTTTTTTTTTTCTTACCACGAAAATGGTACCAAGAGTACTAAAAGCAATAAAATATCCTCACAAAACGAAAACTTTAAGAAATGAAAACCTCCAATGCTCTTGCTGTCTTCTTAGAATCTGGTAAAAAAAATTGCTTAGGATGCTGTTTAGCTTGCTGGCTGTTGGTTTTTCTTCTTAGGAATTCAATAACTACTACGAATAGTTAAATTTCGTAGAAATAGTTAGGAGTGTAGTAACATCTTTAACCGAAAAATAAAGCAAAAAAACGAGAAGGAAAAACGCGATAGGGATAAAACAGCCTCAATGTTTTCGTTCTTTCAGCAATTGATAACATCACCCAACAAATATCACATTTAATTTAAGAAAAATCCTAATTTATTTCTGCAATTAAAGGAAAAGAAGAAAATTGAATAAAAAAAAGTATTTTGTCATTGACACTTAGACATCATATTTTCATTGTTAACTTTAAACATGATGGTCAGCAACTATTAATCATTTGTGTGGTAAAAAGCTGTCAAAAACTTGAGTTCTCTCAACTGAAATCTGTCTCAAAGATATCAATAACTTTGACAAACTCTTGGGATTCCACAACAAAAAGAAATGTGATTTTTAACGATATATGAAATAGAAATACAATGAAAGCGTAAGGCGACAAATGAAAATATATAATATATGTCTTCGAGCAAATGTTCTCTTTTTCTCTTACTCATATTGTGCCGCTGTGGTATGTGAGGACAGACACCCGACCGCCTACCAACTGAGAGGTCCTCGGTCCAGACCGTCAGATAATTATCACCTCATAGCACTGCTGACGACTGGGTTTGAGTATTTACGCTATGAAAAACTACTCTAACTAAGGCATATACCGATTTGAGCCAGCGTTAAGCTATAGATCCCTTTCAATGAGTCTAAAAATAAAATCGGGTGCATCTCATTGATTGAGAGAAGTCCCTCTTGTCCCACTTGCTATGTCGCGGGAATGTATGTATGTCTCTTACTCATATCAGTGTGGTCTGAGAGACAGACTCTCAAATTACTATCTTAATTGTGAAATGCACTGGTATTAGTTTGCCTGACACTGTTCTAAACAGAAAACAAGCTCTGTTTGTTCACTGCTCAGTCCAAATGAATATTTGCCTCGTTTTGCAACTGGCAGAACAACATGTATCCACCACAACACACCAGAAACCAAAAAACAGTCAAAACACTGAATTTCTTAGCGTGACCTTTAAGCTTTAAGGTTATGATGGGTTTAGTGGTCTAAAATATCAACAGAAAATGATTAAACGAGATTTAAAACTGATTGCAAATAAAAACGTTGTCACCAAAGAAGATAAAAGCTTTGTGTCATCAAAAAATATTCATGAATGCAAAAACCTCTGAATTGCACTGTTAACTGTTTCTAAATTTTAAAGAATGACTGAATGATAAGGGCTTAGAGGTAAATAATTAAATATTTTGAAGAAATAAAAGAACTAGAAAAATGCTGCGCTTGTCTAGCTGTCAAAAAATCTCATGCCTCCATACAAATTGTATGAAGCACGCCATAATAGCGCGGCGTCATCGCTTTGCAATGGGAACATTCAAAGCGTTAGAAAGTGAAGATGACTGCGAAGAAAAGAAAAAGAAAAAAGTAGCGCCATTTAAGCTGTTTTCACGTTAAATCTAGCGTTTTAGTAACTAGCGTTTTAGGCATGTCACTTCAGCGTCAATGCTAGACAAATGTCAACGCAATGCCCAACGATCTAATTTAAGTTTGTCAGTATATAACGTGTATTGGCCTGAAGGATTATTCTTATATGCTTGCGGTTTTATTCGGGCCAAAGTAAGGCCAATCTCTAGTAACCCAGAATACTAAAGTCCAATAGCAAATTGTTCAGCACTTTCCAAAGTTATGAGAGTATGATCAATCATCAATTTGTGAAAAGTACACATACATATCAGCGTTGCCAAATGTGCAGATTATGCAGTTTTTTACATTTTATTGGGTGCACAAGTTAATAATGTCGATTTGGACAACATATGGCATAACTATCGCATATGGTTTGTGTCAATAATAAACATCTGTCATTATAATTCAGTATTCGATAGACTCCAAAGTGTAAACACACATTTTTTTCAATCGCTATAATAAAGTCGAATTTGGTGCCTAAAAAAATGTTATGCGGAGAAGCCTGATTACCTTATTTCGTTTGAAGAAAACGGCTGCTGAAAGTTAGCAATTCTTGGTAGATTTTTGGCTTATGATCAACGAGCACCAACTCAAAATACGTGTGAACGATGGTGTGCACGATTCACAGAAGACAAGTAGAGGCCTGGACAGCCAAGAAAGTTTTAAGATGAGGAATAGGAAGCATAACTCGACGAATACAGGGAGTCACACAACAAGCCATTTCCCTATGTTTAAAAGCCTTGGGATTCATTCAAAAGCAAGAAAATTGGTTTCCATATAAACTGAAGCCGACAGACGTTAAGCTTGAACGCTACAAAAAGAAGTCAATTTTACAACGTATTGCTACTTGTGATGAAAAATGGATACATTACGATAACCCCAAGCGCAAAAAGTCATAGGTAAAGCCCGGCCAACAAACTAAATCAATGCCGAAGCCGAATATTCATGACACCAAGGTATTGCTCTGTATTTGGTGGGATCAGAAGGGTGTTTTGTAATATGAGCTGTTGAAATCGGGTCAGACGATCACAGGGGACCTTTCCTGAACACAATTGATTCGTTTGAAGAGAGAAATCGACGGGAAACGACCAGACACGGGGCCATAAACTTCTATCCTGACAACGCTCGGCCACATGTTGCAAGACCGGTCAAAATCGGTTTGCAAAAGTGGGGGATGGGAAGTTTTGGCTTATAGCCCAGACCTTGCCTCTTCTGATTAACAAATTTTTTGATTTTTTTTTTAATCGAACTTGGTTTCAAAACTAAATCTCTTCAAAGTTAAAAAAAAAAAATTATTTCATAAAAAATAGCGACTTCAGCATATGCTTCTAAACGGTTTAACCGAAGTGGTTTTAAGCTTATGATCTTGTTCACAATGCTTTTGTTTTTAAATTTTGTTTCAAAACTACACTTGATCTATGTATCAGTACCGGACAATTGAAAAAGAATACTTAGTAACGGCGATGGCTGACGAATATTTTTAATATTTTTTTTTTTGCTTTTTTTCTGCATTTGAGCAAAGTCAGGATGTCCCACGTGTGTGAATATTTATTACAAAAAAAAAAAAAAAAACTTAAAACTCTGAATTCGTTTTTTATACAAATTGCTTGCGACATACTAAAGCAGAACCTAAATTTTTGATTTGTGATAAACAGCTATTCCAAGCCTTAAATACAATTAAAGCGTTAGGCGGCCATATATTATTGTTTCTTTTTAGTTTTTCCGGTTTCCTGAAAAGTTTTTTTTTCTTTCCCTTGTTTTCTGCTGATTAATGAAATTTTCTTGAAATTTTTCATACTTTTAGGTTCCACTGGCCATCTAATGGTTTCTGAACAGCACCAATGTTTTTAATGAAAAAATTATTTGATTTTGTAAATATTTGCTAGTGATTTAATAAAAACAACAACAACAACAACAAGACAAATAATTAGAATTCAAAAACAGTACAATTATATAGAAACGCAATGATTGTTTTTTATGTGATTTTTTTTATTTTGTTGTTTTTTTAGACGAATTAAACTAAAAACGACAACGGATTTTGAAAAAAAATAAATAAAAAATTAAAAAATTTTGCTTAAACGTATGTGTGTTTAAGCTTTTTTTATATTTTGGCGGTAAAACTTAAAAAGATGACAAGACACCTTTCGGTATAATAAAGTTTCGTTTTATTAAGCGATACACCGATACAACGTAAAATGTTTATTTCGCATGGAATGCAAAATAGTTGTGCTGTGAATGGTTGGTCGGTTGGTTAGTTGGTTGTTTGGCTGAATGGATGGATCATCGTCATCATCATCAGTAACAGCAACAGCAACAACAATGTTAACAACATTAGCAATAAATGGAATGGTAGGTAATACATTTTATATATCACGTACCTTTTTTCGTTTGTTTTTGTTTAAGTAATTGAATTGAAGAAAATAAAGTTGAATTAACAATTGCAAATACAAAAGTGAAGTTAGTTTAGGAGAAGGGGAAAAGAGGGTTAGTAAAAGAACCTTTAAAAAAGTTTCAGGTCTTCGTTTGTTGTTTTTTTATGTCTTTCTTTTTTTAATTACATAAAATGTCAAACAACATGAAATCACGTGTTTGCCAAGCTAACATTTAATGTTTAAAGAACAACCAGCCTTAGTCAATGTAACAGATACACAGACTAACTCTAAACAGTCCGTCAACCAACTAACCAACCAACCAGCCAACCAACCAACCAACCAACCAACCGGCCACAGTCAAAGAACCATGTGTCACATTTTACGTCAACAATGGTTTTTTTATAGCAAAACAGAAAAGAATAAAATTAACGATTTTTGCTTATTTTTGTCTCACATACGAGTACGACGAGTACATAGAAATCTAAACTGTGTTTAGAAAAAAAAAATCAAATTTTTTTTGCTGTATTTTTGCTTTTAATTTACAAACATGTCGCTGCTGCAACGCTTTAAATTGAAATAATTATGTCATTTAATTACGCAGACAGCTTAACACACACAAACAGCATAGCACAGCACAGCACAACACAACACAACACAATTACGGCCACAAAGCAGCAATTCATGAAGTTTAAAGGCTGGCAGTAAAGCTGTCAACGCCGCTCGTTAAATTCATGTGGACACAACTGTGGTATATGAAGAGACAGACAGACGTTTGAACTGTTTTAGAGCAGCCATAACAACATATGGAATTATAGTATCCGCACAACAAGTTATTGCCGCCAACCTTAGTTTTTCTTATTTTTTTTTTAGCTCGCTTATTACGAGGGTAGTTTGAGAATTTAGCATACCCTTGTTACTTTTTTACCTTTTAAAAACGCTTATTAAATGAGTCCGTAGATTGCAGTCAGAATAAAAATAAATTTGTGTTTGATTTTTAATGAAAATCCTTTATTTAACACAGTTTTGTGCTCCACTGCTGGTAACCATTTCACAAGCAATAATAAATAATCTCGATTATTCTGTCTTTATCAAGTCACTCAATACATAAGTCTGTAGGATGACACTTAAATGGCGTTACTAGAATTTTGTCCATACGTGTATAAATTTGACAGTAATCTGACTATTGATTCGTGAGTTATAGCAATTTGTGTGAAGCAACTTTTGTTATTGTAAAGATTAAAAAGAAGTGAATTTCAAGTTTTGATAAAACATTGCTTTTTGATGAAAAAAAATACAGTGGAAACCAAACAATGGCTTGATGAACATTATGCGCACTCTGCTTCATCGAGACCAGCACTAATGATGTAGAGCGCAGTGGACGCTCAAACTAGGCCATTATCGCAGAAAACATAAAAAAAATCCACAAATTGGTTATGAGCGATCGCAAATTGGAAGTGCACGAGCTAGCTAACACTGTAAAGATATCAGATGGTAGTGTTTTTACCGTTTTATACGAGGATTTGGGTATGCGAAAGCTCTGTCCAAAGTGGTTGCCGCGTGAGCTCATAAATCATGTAAAAAACTAATGAAAGCCATGACAAAATTGAATGAATTAGGCTTCGAATTGCTAACCCATCAACTGTATTCTCAAGATTTAGCCCACAGCGACTTTTTTCTGTTTTTAGATCTCTAGAGAATGCTTGCTGGAAACAAATTGAAGTCCAATGGTCTAAGCAATCGCTGAAACTGAGATGAAGTGATATCGGAAAGTTGGAAAATCGCTTTAGTCGTTGTATCGGCCTTAAAGGCAAATAAAATGGAGTTTTGGCAAAATTTATTTTTTTTCTTACTTATCCTACGGACTTATTGAGTGACCTGTTACGCTCTTTGTGTGAAAAAAAACAATTATTAAACAGATCTTTCTGCCTAAAGATCGTTGTTACATTTTTAGTTACAGCACAACCTCTTCAACCAGAGTTTATCGACACTAAACCATAATTACACTGAGTTTAAGCCAAAAAACTCTACTTAAGGCAGGTAAACACCGAAGTGCCGGGGGTTCCTAATTCCCATGGCACCAGAATACCTCTGGTCAGGCTTATTAGCATTAATGCTAATACCAGTTTCAGTACCTTACGACTCCGGACTGGTCACTGGGGTATGTGTAGTGGTGAAGATCTTTGCTAAGTGCTGGTGATGATCCTTACTTAGCATTGTAATTTTTTCCTGATCATTCATTCGTCTGATGTTTGATGTGGAGCTTCTTTAGACTGATTTGTCTGGAGGGCAGTCTCTTTACGAAGCACTCGAAGCCGCATTGTATGTCTGCACTCTAACCACTGCACCAAGCCACCGTCTATTTTTAAAACAAATAAAATCTAGAATGTGAAAATGGATCCATAATAGCTTCAGGAAGAAAATGGACAGCATCCCCTTGATCAACCAAAATTATCTAAAGACGTACTATACTCCTAGAACGAGGGCATTACAATTTTTACGGAAGGCTCGAAAACAACTACTGATTTGAAGCAAAACTGCCCTCATCTAGCCAAGTTAAGGTGTTATTGTATCATGAATCTATCGCATACACTAGCCTGGTTTAGCCTCTTAAGGCTATTTGCAGTTTCCAATTTAAAGAAATGACTAAGAGATAAGAGATTATCAAAAAAAGCTTTTATCCAAAAACTCAGGAGAATTATAAGACTGCCCTCGTATGTTCACGCTTTTTTGTCTTTAAACATAAGCAAATACGGGCATTAGACTTGAAGAAAAGTACAAAAAACACCGCCACTTGTTCTTATTCTGTAGCGTTATAACCCGACTAATTAAAATATTGCCACTCATATGTTCAAAACAATACATCTCAAGAAAAATCGTTGCAATATGGGGGGTTTTGCAACATCAACAGATGCAGCAGTATATCTCTCAAAGGCCGTACAAGCACACGCACCAGCAGCAACAACATAATTTTAAACAGACAGACAGACGGAAGGAAAGCACAAGCCAGGCATATAAAACCGCACAGCGTCAATAATTAAAAACCAAAAAAAAAAAAAACAAAAAACAGCAACTGCGTACAAGAAAATAAGATATTTAAGAGCACAAATGAATGACCGCTTCTATCTAAAATAAATGAATATTTACGAGTCATCAGCAAGAAAAATGCAAAGAAAAAACCAACAGAATTAAGAAAAACAGAAGGCCAGTGAATACTACTACTGTTGGCATATTTGTCAATTATAAAAGAGGCATAGCAAAAAATCAGCAACAACAACAACAACAACAAGAACAACAAAACTCTGAGCAAGACAAGCCCACTTTTACAAATTAAGCTTTATTTTCCATATATTCCTCTCCCTTTTCACTCCTCCAACCATACTTTCATTTTCCTTCATTAAATAAAAAAAAAAAGAATCGAAAAAAAAACATTTTCAGAATGACAACAGAATCATAAGAGATCGTATGATTTCAACTCTTTAAGGCTGTGTTTTCATTATTTTATTGCTCGTATTAGTTATTGTAGTTTTTCCAAGAATTTGGGTCATAATTAATGTTGCATGATTTCAAGACATTTTAATCAAAAATAGGCATACTAACGTACAACAAAAATAGCAACAATGAAAAAATCTCCCCCTTTTTTACGTTTTTTTTTTTTTTTTTTTTTAATATGAATATTATACCAGAAAAAAAGTGTTAAAACAATGAATTCTTTATGATAATGAAATGATTAATTAATTCATTTTTTGCACAACAAGAACAAAAAAAAAAACAAAAGAATTCCTCTCTTCAAAGTAATTTAAGCGCCTTTCGCATACAGAGTAGAGGTTTTTTTATTTACAATATTAAACGAAAAACCAAAATAAAAATTATAATTTTGTTTTATTTTTTGGTTTGTAATTAAAACAATCTAAATAACCCTTTAATACCCTGAGTAATAGCAATTTTCTCAAATTTATTGCTGCTTAACACCAATTCAACGACTAATTAAACTTTATCGCAAGATGTAACAAAATTTCTTAATGTAGTTTTGTCGTCAAACATAAAATATGAATTTTTTCGCTTAAAAGCAATAAAAATGTCTATAAAATGCTAAATTTGTAACTTTGTCGCTTAACAATTTTGTGCAGTGATGAAAGTAATGTAAATAAAACTTAAATATTTAAAAAGGATTTTATTTTTAACCTTTCTTTTATTAACATGTAAGAATCTTTAAAGAATTAATCTTTAGCATATACTATGCTATGCTTAAAACTGAATTTTTTCCACCCAAAAGCAATAAAAATGTGTATAAAATGCTAAATTTGTAGCTTTGTCGCTTAACACCTTTGAGCAGTTATGAAAATAATGTAAATAAAACTTAAATCTTTAAAAAGGATTTTATTTTTATCCTTTCTTATTCAAATATGTAGTTTTGTCGCCCATAGAAAAAAAAATTAAAAAATTGATTATTCTTAGACAAATAATTCAGAAATCCCTTGCCAAACATTTCTACGTTTTTTGAAGAGTTCTATATATTTGTAGCTTTGTCGCTTGAATTTTTCCAAAGACTTCAATAATAATAAAAATCGTTTGTCGCCTAACATCTTTGTCAAGTTATGCTTAAAACTGAATTTTTCCACACAAAAGCAATAAAAATGTCTATAAAATGCTAAATTTGTAGCTTTGTCGCTTAACATTTTTGCGCTGTTATGAAAGTAATGTAAATAAAATTTAAATCTTTAAAAATGATTTTATTTTTAACCTGTCTTTTATTAACATGTAAGAATCTTTAAAGAATTAATCTTTAGCATATACATTTTCCGCTTTGTAGTTTTATCGCCCATAGAAAAAAAAATTTTTTTAATTGAATATTCTTGAACAAAAAAATTAAAAATCCCTTGCCAAACAATTTCAAATTTTTTTGAGGAGTTCTGTTAGTTTGTAGCTTTGTCGCTTGAATTTTTTCCAAAGTCTTTAGTATTAATAAAAATCGTTTGTCGCCTAACATCTTCGTTAAGTTATGCTTAAAATTGAATTTTTCCGCCCAAAAGCAATAAAAATGTGTATAAAATACGAAATTTGTAGCTTTGTCGCTTAACATTTTTGAGCAGTTATGAAAGTAATGTAAATAAAACTTAAATCTTTAAAAAGGATTTTATTTTTATCGTTTCTTTTATAAAAATGTAAGAATCTTTAAAGAATTAATCTTTAGCATATACATTTTCCGCTTTGTAGTTTTGTCGCACCTAGAAAAAAAATGAAAAGAATTGATATTCTTAAACAAAAAATCAAAAATCCCTTGCCAAACCTTTCAAAGCTTTTTGAGGAGTTCTATATATTTGTAGCTTTGTCGCTTGAATTTTTCCAAAGACTTTAATAATAATAAAAGTCGTTTGTCGCGTAACATCTTTGTCAAGTTATGCTTAAAACTGAATTTTTCCACCCAAAAGCAATAAAAATTTCTATAAAATGCTAAATTTGTAGCTTTGTCGCTTAACATTTTTGCGCTGTTATGAAAGTAATGTAAATAAAACTTAAATATTTAAAAAGGATTTTATTTTTATCCTTTCTTTTATAAACATGTAAGAATCTTTAAAGAATTAATCTTTAGCATATACATTTTCCGCTTTATAGTTTTGTCGCCTATAAATAAAATTTATATTGAATATTCTTGAACAAAAAATTCAAAATCCTTTGCCAAACAAATTCAAATTTTTTTGAGAAGTTCTATATATTTGTAGCTTTGTCGCTTGAATTTTTTCAAAAACTTTAATAATAACAAAAATCGTTTGTCGCCTAACATCTTTGTCAAGTTATGCTTAAAGCTGAATTTTTTTCCACCCAAAAGCAATAAAAATGTGTATAAAATACGAAGTTTGTAGCTTTGTCGCCCATTTTTGCGCTGTTATGAAAGTAGTGTAAATAAAACTTAAATCTTTAAAAAGGATTTTATTTTTATCGTTTCTTTTATAAAAATGTAAGAATCTTTAAAGAATTCATCTTTAGCATATACATTTTCCGCTTTATAGTTTTGTCGCCTATAAAAAAAATTTAAATTGAATATTCTTGAACAAAAAATTCAAAAATCCCTTGCCAAACAAATTCAAATTTTTTTGAGGAGTTCTATATATTTGTAGCTTTGTCGCTTGAATTTTTTCAAAAACTTTAATAATAACAAAAATCGTTTGTCGCCTAACATCTTTGTCAAGTTATGCTTAAAGCTGAATTTTTTTCCACCCAAAAGCAATAAAAATGTGTATAAAATACGAAATTTGTAGCTTTGTCGCTTAACATTTTTGAGCAGTTATGAAAGTAATGTAAATAACACTTAAATCTTTAAAAAGGATTTTATTTTTATCGTTTCTTTTATAAAAATGTAAGAATCTTTAAAGAATTAATCTTTAGCATATACATTATCCGCTTTATAGTTTTGCCACCCATAGAAAAAAATTTTTAAATTGAATATTCTTGAACAAAAGATGCAAATATCCCTTGCCAAACCTTTCAAAGTTTTTTGAGGAGTTCTATATATTTGTAGCTTTGTCGCTTTACTTTAATATTAATAAAAATCGTTTGTCGCCTAACATCTTTCTCAAGACATGCTTAAACCTGAATTTTTCCACCCAAAAGCAATAAAAATGTGTATAAAATACGAAGTTTGTAGCTTTGTCGCCCATTTTTGCGCTGTTATGAAAGTAGTGTAAATAAAACTTAAATCTTTAAAAAGGATTTTATTTTTATCGTTTCTTTTATAAAAATGTAAGAATCTTTAAAGAATTAATCTTTAGCATATACATTTTCCGCTTTATAGTTTTGTCGCCTATAAAAAAAATTTAAATTGAATATTCTTGAACAAAAAATTCAAAAATCCCTTGCCAAATATTTCAAAGTCTTTTGTGGAGTTCTATATATTAGTAGCTTTGTCGCTTTACTTTAATATTAATAAAAATCGTTTGTCGCCTAACATCTTTGTCAAGTTATGCTTAAAACTGAATTTTTCCACCCAAAAGCAATAAAAATGTCTATAAAATGCTAAATTTGTAGCTTTGTCGCTTAACATTTTTGCGCTATTATGAAAGTAATGTAAATAAAATTTAAATCTTTAAAAAGGATTTTATTTTTATCCTTTCTTTTATAAACATGTAAGAATCTTTAAAGAATTAATCTTTAGCATATACATTTTTCGCTTTGTAGTTTTATCGCCCATAGAAAAAAAATTTTTTTTAATTGAATATTCTTGAACAAAAAATTTTAAAATCCCTTGCCAAACAATTTAAAATTTTTTTGAGGAGTTCTGTTAAATTGTAGTTTTGTCGCTTGAATTTTTTCCAAAGTCTTTAATATTAATAAAAATCGTTTGTCGCCTAACATCTTTGTTAAGCTATGCTTAAAACTGAATTTTTTCCACCCAAAAGCAATAAAAATGTGTATAAAATGCTAAATTTGTAGCTTTGTCGCTTAACACCTTTGAGCAGTTATGAAAATAATGTAAATAAAACTTAAATCTTTAAAAAGGATTTTATTTTTATCCTTTCTTATTCAAATATGTACGAATCTTTAAAGAATTAATCGCTAAGCACTTTAGCAAATACATTTTCCGCTTTGTAGTTTTGTCGCCCATAGAAAAAAAAATTAAAAAATTGAATATTCTTAAACAAAAATTTCAGAAATCCCTTGCCAAGCAATTCAAAGTTTTTTGAAGAGTTCTATATACTTGTAGCTTTGTCGTTTTAAGTCCAAAGACTTTAATATTAATAAAAATCGTTTTTTTTACTTTTATCGTCTCTTTTATAAATATGTAAGAATCTTTGTGGAATTGCTATCTAAACACTTTAGCAAATAAATTTTCCACTTTGTAGTTTTGTCGCCCATAGAAAAAAAATTTTTTTTTTTTTTAAATTCTTAAACAAAAAATTTAAAAATTAATACACATTTGCCAAGTTTGTTATTGATTCCCTTGCCAAACATTTCAACGTTTTTTGAGAAGTTCTCTTAATTTGTAGCTTTGTGGCTTGAATTTTTTCCAAAAACTTTAATATTAAAAAAAAATTGTCAAACTTTTCTTTTACAAAATAAATTTAAATTTTATCTACTTCTATACCATAACAAATATTAGAAAACGATTTAACGAAAATTTATCAAAAAAAGGAATTTTTGTAGTTTTGTCGTCATTATAAATGTAGATGAAAATTTTGCATCTTTTTTAATAAATTCGAAAATTATCTGATGGTAGGAGTTTATTTTAAGTGAAAAAAGAATATTATTATTCGTTTATTTAATCTTATTAATAAATTCTAGGCCTAATGAAAGAAGCCCTAGCTGCGAAGACTATTGGTTATAAAATTAAAAACAAATATGTAGTTTTATAGGCCAATCAAACAAATTGTTCTGTTTGCAGTTTAGTGGCAAAATTTGAATTATAAATTGACATTTAAAAGAAATTAAACACATTTTTTGCTTTATTGTATAGTATATCGTCACCTCAAATGCAAACGGACGCAATTACACAAAAATTTCAAATCAAGTTTTTGATTGACTATGATTCGTTTTAGCAAACTACATGCTTATGCAAAATTTTAGTCTCCTATGATAAAAAATGATGACTTTATTAAAAAAATTTAAACGACCGTAACTACAAGTGCATCTACAGGGGCTCCATTAAATATCCGCTTAAAATTTATTTATTTCTGTATACATATACACTTAAGGCTCCATTTACAAAGAAAAAAAAATCGTTATCATTGTTAACTTTTTTTTGCTGCTCCTGTAAAAAAAATACAAGTGCAGTTACGTCCGTTTGCATTTAAGGTGGTGATATATATTATTAAAAACATAGGCCACAGCACCGACTTTCATTTTACAAAATTAAATAAAATTTATGTGAAGACCATCACAGACTGGCGTAACCCCTGTATCGTGGATTTGAAGAAAGCGTTTGATACCATTAGATAAACTGAAATATGTAAAGCGTTAAGAGCAAAAGAAGTATTCCAGAAAATAATTTGAACAATTAGAACGATAAAGGAGGGTGCAGAACCTTCAGTTCAACACAACTGCAACATTAGTCAACCATTCCACACCAATGCTGGAGCAAACCAAGGATGCCAAGTACCTCCTTAGCTATTTAACATGGAGGATGATATTTGCCTATTCTTACATAATAGTGAGAATAGTGGACTTGTAATAAATATCAAGAAAATCAAAGCCATGAGAATTCACAATACTAGCAGTCGAGTGTATAGATAGCTTCTACTATCTAGGAAGTACAATGGCTACAAACGGCGGCGCAGAAACATATGTAGACAACAAGCTCAATGATGCTAAAGCGACATTTATTTCAACAAATAATTACACTTGGAATTGAAACTGGCACCACAATATTCATCAATTTCATGATTAATAAGAATTAAAAAAAATATTCCTTCAAAATATTAGTCCTGTAAAGATTAAGTGAAAATATTATTTTCTAGATTTAAATTTTCTGCTTCATAGTTCAACTTAAGGAGAATAATTAGGTGAAATCAAAAATTCTTCTCCGTTTTTCTAAGTGTTCAACAATTGACAACATCATTTCAGAATTTTTGCTTTGAGATCATAAGCAAATTTTTATTCTAAATGAGTAGAAAATTGTGTTTTCAATGATTTCTACAAGAGAATTAACAACCATGAAGGAATATGCAACAACAACACCAGCAGAACTGAACATGTTTTCGACCCCCATCATCAGAGATCAATCATCATTTACAGATCAATGATGACTCGAAATTGGATCTCCAATCCGAACAAAAAAATGTTTTAATTTTACAGTAATATTTAGCAGCTATTAATTTGTCGTTTTGTCGCCAACCTTTAGAAATTCAATTTGATTAAATAATGGCACGTTAAGATTTTGTTGCCAATCTTCTAAAGCTTTGGTTAACTGAAATGTCGCTTTGTGGTCAGTTAAATCTATTGTGAATACTATATCGCGTTTTTGTCAAATTCTAAAAAATAAGTTCCTTTCAAAATATTAAATTGTATTTTATTTTTGTAGTTGTTATACAATTAACACTGATCGAAATCAGTTTAATTTAGTGCTTTACCACAATTTGTTAATGTTTAGCTTCATTTAATGGTTTGTCGTCCAGTAAACTTTTAAACATAAAACATTTTAAGAGTCGGCATAATATTTCTTAAGATAGGATCACATGATTGCCGCAAATGCACCAATATGACACAATATTGGTACATATTGTTCATTTAAATTGTCGCATCAGAACACAATAAATATTGGCGCATTTTTGTTGTCGCATGATTGCTCATCGAGCCGTACCAATATTTGGTGCATTGCGTTAATCGTTTAATTCCAGCTTTATTTGTATCTTTTCTAAGCATATTTGTCGCTTTGTCGTCCAGTGAATTTGTATTCTTAAGGAACAGAAATAAAGCGAAATTTTGGTAGTAACGAGTAGCATATATGAAGTCCATTTATTTCAAGCCTTAATAAGAACGAATGTAGTGTTGTTGCCGTTTAGAAAAAAAGAGTTTTTTTACATACATATGTAATTACATATATTGTCGCTTTATCAGTTAGTTTAGCATGTTTGGCGCTTGCTGCTCTAATTGCAACTGCTTGCTTTAATTAATTATTATTTTTCATTTCATTTAATTAATTAATATTTTCATTAATTTTTATTTGGTTTTTTATTTTCTTTATTTTTTATTACAAATTTCTTGATAAAATTAATTTTGAAAATCAAATTTCTTAAAAGATTCAATCAATAATTTGTATTTTCATTTTACATTTTATTTATTTTGTATTTTTATTATGAAAAGAAAACAATGACACAGTTTGTTACCGTGGCTTTAACGGGGTTTCGAATTTATTTTCTGGCCAGATACTGATTTCGATATAAAATGACAAACAAATTGTCTGCTGTTGGGTTTTAGATGGTTGTCGTTGGTTAAATCAATGCCAAACTAACTAAACAAACAGCAACAGAAATATATTGCAAAACTAACAACAACAACAACAACAACAACAACAACAAGAACAAGAATCACAATAAAAACTTCTGTTAATGCTCATTTGTATTAATATCTGGATAGAAGTATCAGTTTAACCGTCTGTCTGTCTGTCTGTCTGTCTGTCTGTCTGTTTGTCTGTCCCGTTTTATTTGTATTGTTTATTCTTACTCATGTTGGTGCACGAGGTATAACAAACAATCTAACGCAGCAAGTGGCCCAGGATGACAATGAATGCAAATGTGACATCGTTCATTAATTTCATACCAAACACAGTGACATTGTTTGGAGGCCAATTTTAAATATGAGAACCACCTTAGCAAGCAGCAGCCAAGGCAGTCACAGCAGCTACAGCAGCCAGTATAGAACAGATAAATGGCCAAAAACTAACTACCAATACCAATACCAATACCAAAAGAGCCAAAAAGAAATTCTTATGCTTCTCTCCCATATACAACACAACATCAAATAAAACATTTTTATTCGGATTTGATGTTCTTTCATTTTTTTCTGTTTCGCCAGAAACTGAATTTGTTCTGTGCATTGTGAAATAACACCCGCGATTTGTTATACACGGCGAGTTCTGGCACAATGCTCAGTTCACTATACCCTTCCTGCTGGACTGGACACACATGTGTGTGATAAAGTGATAAATTATGGGTGATTACGAGGAGGCATATGTTCGACAGTACATACCATACTACGCTTACCAACCAGTCAGTGCCTATTTTGTTAGATCTACTGTGTTCATTGACTATTTCATACTCTCCTATGTTGGTTAGTTAGTTAGTTGATTGTGTGTTTAGAGCCCAGTAGTGATCATAATAGTGTGGCAACTACAAATTACTTTAATTGCCAACAATGACACTGGCAATATGCATATGAAATAGATAATTTAAATTGCCATGAAAAGACAAAAAAAAAAAGCAAAACAAACATTGCACGAGTTGTGAACAATTCAAAATTGAAATTCATTTTTAAAGAGAATAAACCACATACAGAAGTGGTATAAAAAATATAAAATAAATTTTGAGACTTTTTTTAAAAAATATTTTGATAAATTTCATTAAGAAATTATCTTTAGGGATGGATGACCATATCTGGATATCGAATTCAAGAGCGGCTTATACATTCCACAAAAGTAGGCTTCAACATTGGCCAGACTATCGCCATTAACGGTGGTCGCTATAGCTCGATACGGAGACACGAACGATAGGATGGACAAAAATAAAAAAGTTGTCATAGGTAAACTCCATTTCGTACAGTTAATTATTAGAGCAAAATATACGTATGTATACGCAAAATTTTAATCAAATAGAACAACGAATACACCCACATATAAAGCGTGTTAGATGGCTACCGATTTAACAGCTGTCTTAGTTTGGTTTGGCAAGTCATCATGAATAGACTTACGCCCGGCGTAGATTCGTCGAATGAACCCAAAACGAGATTACCCTTGTTGCCGATTTTCATAAGCGAATTTTGCTTAGCGATGAAGCGCACTTCTGGTTGAATGGCCACGTCAACAAAAAAAACTGCCGCATTTGCAGTGAAATGAAATAATCCTCAAATGTATGTGGAAACACCGTTACATCCAGAAAAACTGAATGTTTGGTGCGCTTTATGGGCCGGTGGAATCATTGGTCCATACTTTTTCAAAAACGATGGTGGCCAGAACGTTACAGTCAATGGTAAGCGGTATAGAGCCATGATTACTAACTTTTTCATTCCTGAATTGAATAACCATGATGTCCAGGATACGTGGTTTCAACAAAATGGCGCAACATGTCACACAGCTCGTACCACAATAGATATATTGAAAGACACGTTTGGTGACCGCCTAATTTCACGTTATGGACCTTTGAATTGGCCACCAAGATCTTGTGACTTAACACCGCTAGACTACTTTCTGTGTGGCTATGTAAAGTAATTGGTCTATGCTGTAAAGCCACAAACGCTTGACCATTTAGAAGACAACATTCGCTGTGTTATTGCTGATATACGGCCACAAATGTTGGAAAAAATCATCGAAAATTGGACGTCCAGATTGGACTACATCCGCGCCAGCCGTGGCGGTCATATGCCAGAAATCATATTGAAAATGTCATGCCACAAGATTATCTTTCGGATAAATAAAATTCATGTCAATCGAATAATCTATCGTTGTTTTATTGCAACTTAAAGTTCTATACCTCTATAAAAAACACCCCTTATTTTAATAAAAAAAGCTTCTTTTTAGCTTAGAGGTCTGTTAGTTACTGACATAAATAAATAAATTTGTGGATTTTGCAAGAATTGAAAAATTATTGTAGTCTGGTGATAATTCGATGTCGTACTTCAAATTTTGAATCTGAATAATAATTTTAATAACTTCTCGGTTAATATACAGTGGCTCCAACTCAAAATCGGACTCTATACCAAAATATTTTCGATTGCTGTCTTTTTAAAAAAATTATTTATTTTCTTATTTGTGCATATCTTCCACGTAAAAAAGGAAAAACCAACTCAGAAATTTAATAATTTTACGTAAAATTGTAGCTGAAAACGCTTTGAAAGTCAAAATGACTTGCACAAAGTCAAACTTGCACAGTAACTTTTATGGGTTAATAACAGCAACTCTGTAATTTCAATGCGGCCAACTTCGCTAATATAGTTCGGTATTCGAAAATTATACACAACAAACAGAGCTAAAATCAAGAAGATGGCTAGACAACGGGGACAAACTAGTATTCGAAAAGGAAAAAGTGTTCGCGAAATTTCAAAAATTGTTGGCAGATATCATTCAACTGTGCACGACATAATAAAACGTTTCAAAGTCAATATAACGGTGCATAATAGACCAAAATATGCCCACAATAAGATATTTTCTGAGGCAGAAGAATGTTTTTTTTTTTTGTCAGAAATATAAAAGGAAATCCCGTTACTTCCTAAGTGCTGCAAAACTTGCTGCTATTGCTGAAAGAGTCCTTGGTAAGAAAGTGGGCCCATCAACAATAAGAAACTTGCTTTAGAGAGTTGGTCTTATTAGTAAGCGCAATCAAACCAATTCTTGCAAAAGAGTACTAAATTAAGGGTTTTTATTTTAGGAGAAATGTTATGATAACCGACGAAAGCAAATTTAAAGTATTTGGAGCGAATGGTAAGCCAATAGTATGGAGGTTACAAATCAGGAACTACATTTGAATAACTTGAAACTGACAGTAAAGCATGTGGGTGGCTCAGCGCTTGTCTGGAGCTCATTGGCTGCATCAGGTCCAGGATCTTTGCATTTTATTGACACTATCATGGATCAAAATGTTTATTTAAACATTTTTAAAGAAAACTTGTCAAAAAGTGTGTATAAGCTTGCTCTGGATAACGACCCTAAACACAAGGCCCATCAAATAAGATCGGGGCTGCTATTTAATGTGCCAGGCGTCATGGTAACATCAGCCCAGAGCCTCGACATAAATCCTATTGAAAATTTGTGGGATTATCTTAATAAAAAAGTTCAACATCAGTCGGTTTCCAGCAAATCTGAGCTAAGAAGGCTTTTATCAGAAAAATGGCAAAAAATACCAGCTGGTGGTCTGCCAAAAGTTTGTCGAATTTATTCCAAAGAGACTCCAAATGGTTATAAAAAACAAGGGTCTGCACACAAAACATGAATTTTATAACAATAAATAATATTCTTAGACATTTATGAAGGCGTACAAGTTACGCTTGTCTAACTTTTTTTTGAAAATTGAAGTCTTTTTAGTTTATTTCTACTCATAACCACTGAGTTATAATTTTGCTTTCTATTCTTAATGGCTTCATATATATATAATAACAAATCAAACAAAAGCCTTCCTTAACAAAAAAATCGGTTTATTATAGTGTCCGAGTTTGGCTTGTAGCCACTGTATCATATAGACATATATGTACACTCGTGGATAAGCAATTAAGTACTTAACAGTCTTTGAAGTGTTTACGGGACGTCGGTCTACCGTCGTTTCTGAAGACTTTAGACTTTGATTCATAGCTCAAAACTAGGAACTTTCAAAAATTTTGATCCTTACTAAGGTGGCTTTTCGCAAACCCTAAGCGTTGCTGAACATTTTTCTCCGACACGTTTGGCTTTATGCCAGCAATACGACCATGAAGATTATTTTCTGTCCGACATTTTCTTACAGTCTGTGTTGATATTTAACATTATATGCTGATTCCATATTCGATCGTATTTGCGTAGATGTGAGAAAAGATGAGCGTTACTCATACTGACCATAATCTTATCTTCGGCTTGCGACGTTTTGCGCAGTCCATTTCTTTTAAATTTTAAAAATTGTTAGTTTTTTTGTAATACTTCACAGCGCTAACAACTTTACCCCGAGAAATAATCAATGCCTTTACCACCTCAGCAACTGATCCAGCATTTTGAAAGCAATTACAAATGATCTCGCTTTCAGCTCTTCTCGCTTGGAGCTCTTATTCTTACCCACAACTGAATAACGCCTAGTTTAATAACTGTAACAGTTTTATATTAAAATAACAATTTATTTGGTTACCAAAAGGAATTTTATTCAAATATTTACCGGTAATACATTGGCAAACATTTGTTTGCCGCATTCAAGGAATAATAAGTTATCCATGTAAGCGATTGGCTATTTGCGATGTTTGCAAACAAATGTTTGCCAATGTATCACCCATTTTACAACCTCAAAGTGGAGTTTGTCGACGCGCCTAAATGCACTGATACATTGGCAAACATTTGTTTGCAAACCTCGTGTATGCATGCGCGAAAAATAAAAATAGCCAATCGCATACATGGAGAACTTACACACAACGTATGCGTGTGTCTATTTTTTCACTCTTCACGCATACATGCACAATGTTTACAAGCAAATGTTTGCCAATGTATCAGTGGTTTAAGCATTCCGAAGTAGTTGCTGCACCGTCTGTGGACATAATAGAAACTAAATAACAATCAAACAGTGCTGAAAGTGCGCCAAATAAAGCTAAGATGGGTCTTAACCATAGTCTTTTTGAGTGCAGAAAATTATTTTTCACATTAATTACCTGGAAAAGGCTAAAACGA
The DNA here is from genome assembly GCA_023159175.1 of Wohlfahrtia magnifica. NCBI lineage: Eukaryota > Metazoa > Arthropoda > Insecta > Diptera > Sarcophagidae > Wohlfahrtia > Wohlfahrtia magnifica. Next base: position 220,984 of record JAKWBJ010000514.1, read on the forward strand.
TTACAAAGAGATATCGTTCAGAGTTTTTAGAGGGATTCCATTATACACTAATGCACAGGTTTAGTCCCTGTAGCAAGAATACATTAAATGTTGCCACTTAAGTGAAATTTTTCTTTAGATTTGACCTCTTGCGTGTAGTTTTTGTTTTTAAATTTGAACGACTGGCTGGAAGCTCATTGATTTGGCGACGAGATTGTCATTGTAACAAAGGTATACGAGTAAGTGAGCTTAAGTATATTTGAAAACATTTTAAATAATTTATGAAACAAAACAAGTGTTTCTATAAATCTTCTTAACATATTCCCCCCTCTTATGACAGCCAGCTGTATACATACATATGTATGTAAACATTTAAATATTTTTTTTTCACACAAGTTGCACTTCTCGTATGAGTTGAGTCTGAAGATTAATTTTATTACAATCGATTTGGTTTCTGTTTGCAAGACGACGAGTATGTATATGATGATTAACCATAAATTTTTTTTTTTTTTTTGGTATTCATTCGTTAAAAAATTGTTTATTTTGAATTTTTGACATTTGTTAAGCTTTCAATCAAGCTCACAGTCATCAAATGACATTTGCAGACTAATGAATTTTAAAATCTTAATTTGTTTAAACGTAACACACAAGTCAGCCAGCGAGCCAGCCAGCCAGCCAGCCAGCCAGCCAGCCAGCCAGCCAGCCAAGCCAGTACCAGCCAAAGAAGAAGAGTATCAAACAAACATTCAAACAGAAAAAAGTTGAAGAAAAAATGGATTTTGACTAGACCGTTTGGCTGAATGACAGGCAAAGACTCTCATTTCTTATGAATTTGAATGATCGCTTTATAATATGACAAACGCACAAGCCAACAAACAAACAAACAGTCCGTCAGTTAGTCAGTCAGTCAGTCAGTCAGTCATCGCAATAGCAAATATTTTAAATCGTTTTTTTTTTGTTTTTTTTTTTTAATAAAAGCAGTTATTGATTTTTCGAGGAAAATATTGCTGCTGCCGCTGCTGGCACGCATGAATGATTGAATGAATGAGGGAATGAATTACAATAAATGGTTTCAAATTCAATTTTTGCTTACTTTCCATCACATTTCTTTTTTTTCTTTTTTGTTTCCTCTTCTTTTTTTTTGTTTTGTTTTATATTGGACAGGTCCACTAAAATTGGCTTGGTTAGGTTTTGCTTCTTTCTGCCATGCTTGGCATATATGAATTAAACATATTTTTTTTAAATGAATGGAAATATCACAAAATCATACCAAATCATACACACAAACATATTTGATCAATCATACCATATATTCATTCATTCATTCATTCATTCATTCATTCATCCATCCATCCATACCATATACATGAACACAAATCCCATAAAATACAATAAAAGAAAAAAAACTGAGTAAAATAAAATTGATTTTTTTTTTTTTTTTTTTTTTTTGTATGAAAAATTTATGCATTTTTGCAACTGATGCATAAATAAATTTTATATGTAATGCGCACAGAGACCGACACAACCAAAGAAGAGCAGCCAAAAATCAAATGATTATTGTTTTCATTTGACACTTACTTACTGCTCCCATGATTGTTCATGCAAAAAGCTTTAAAAGATTCACCAAAAAAAAGAAAAAGACGACAACAACAACAAACGTTAAGTGATTTAAACAAAGTAACAACAACAGCACAAAATACAACCGCAACATTTAAGTGTCAATGGGGAGTTTAACTGTCGAAAATGACAGTTAAAAATAATTTTAAGAAATAAAACAGTTGGCTTTTGTTTAGCGAATATTAAAACCCTCCGAAAAAAGAATCAAATTATTTTTGATTTCTTTTGTTTTGTTCTTGCTTTTTCTCAGAAGCGTGGGAGCGTGAATTTTTAATTTAAACAAAACATTTCTTCTTAGCAACATTGCTTAGCAACATAAGTGTATAAATGAATATTGATCTCTTTTGTTTCATATCTTTTAAAAAACATTATTTTTTAATTTACAGCAGCATTTTATTGTTTGCTTAGCCACAATGTTTAGCAACATCAGTTTAAAAGGCATTTTAATGTAAATTTTAAACCTTTTGTTTCATTTTTAAAGAAAGCATGAGTTATTAATTTGTGGTAACATTTTATAGCAACAATGTTTAGCATGTGTAAGAAAGAAAAAACTTTTGTTCCATTTTAATATCCAGCAACATTTTATTGCTGGTTTGGCGAGTAGAAACAATGCTGAGCTACAATATATAGCCACTTGCACTTGAAATTTTGATTGTTTTTTGTCTGCATTTTTTTTAGCATCGCATGGATTAAAGATTTTTTTATTTATGCAACATTGTTTAGAAACATAAGTGTCAAAGATTAATTGGATTGGATCTCGTTGGTCATAAACATAAAATCTTGTTTATTTTAAACACTTTTTAGTTATTCAAGTTAAGCCACAATGTTGATCTACAAATATATTTAATGTCTAATAAGAATCATGGCTTAGGATTAAGACAGAACTATCAATAGACGCCTGAAAAGATAAGGTATCAGTAACAACATTCTTATATGTTTCGAAATAATTCTTAACCTTTAATAAGCAACTTTAACTAAACTGATATTTGAAACAAACTTTTTCAGAGAGTCGAAAAAAACTCTAATTTGATAGATGAATTAAAGAGAAACATTGGAAGAATGCAAGAATTCTCTCTATAAAACAAATAATCGATTTCCAAACGGACCTAAAAGTAAATTTAGGTCATCAAAAACAAGGCAAGGCCTCCGCTGTCGCTTAGAAGAGCAGACATACCGCCTAGCATCCAAATTAGCCTTCAAGCTTTAAAGAAATATGCGAGAATGTTACAATAGCGAAACAGTGAGTGCTAATTTAAAGCCTAGATTCTAATTATCACTTGCGATCATCGTTGAAGTAATTTTTTTTTTTTTTTTTTTTTTTTGAGAAACTGAAAATTTAGAAGAAAATACCGATTTTTAAGTGAAGGATTGCAAAAAAATATACTCGTAGATATGTTCTGTAAGCCGAAAACTAGTGAAATTAGTGAAATGCATCAATTATTTTAAACTATTGAAAGTTAGTTTAGTAAATTCATAAAAAAATATATCAAAATCTTGTCTGTTTTGAACATTATAGCAATTTGATACGGTTTTAGTCAAACAAAACACAACAAATCATATGTGACATATATAAATGCTGTGCTTAAGCTCTACAATTTTTTTCCGACAAGCGGGGCTAACCGCGGGTAAACCAAATTCAAGTGTGCTGAATCCAGTGGAGCTAACCACTTTTTTATGTTAGCTCTTGTTTTCGAGATATGCCGTTACTACGAAATTAAAGGGGATTACAGAACATATTCGCGTAATTCAAAAACGGTTTAGTTAAAAGAATAAACTAAACAACTGCAATTCCGCAAAAAAATTACCCTTAGGTAGGGCTAAAACTTCTTTTAATCTAAGCAGTCGCTTTATAAATACAGTCGTTCTTTTTCTTTTTTGAAGAGGACTGACTGACTCAAGTGACAGACTTTTGCTAAATAATGATTATATTTTTAAAACGAGAGCTCAGCAAAAGTCCACAGTTCTTTTGCAAAAAAAAAAAAAAATATATTTTACGAGCGAGACTTTAATTTCTGCAATCACGTCAATGGCGACCAGGAATAATTTTCGAAATGGTGCACAAGTTTCAACCACAACTTAAACCCAATACTTAGAGATTAGGCACAATGAAGAGAGTTAGTCACCAAAACTGAGGCATTTGGTTTTCGATGGATTCTCCGATAGTGTGATAGTCGAAAAAAATAGTTTTCACAACGTTTAGCTATTTGAGCAGACTTTAGGCTGAAAGCGCTATTGCATCATATTGAGGTTGGTCAAGCAATGACTGTTACTAGTGCTCTATATACTTATGTATGTACATACATATGTAGTGTCATGATAACACATGTCATTATTACGAAACTGACTAATAAAAGTGTGTTCAATATGTGATTTTAAAAAAGCGTTGCCACCTACCAAACAGTGTATGAAACAATTAAATCAGTGTATAAAACATTTCCCCAAGAGCTTGTGTGTTAAATTTAAATTTATTTTTCAGCACATATTTGAATACTCGTAACTTGCAGTGGTGAACCAAAATACAGCATCAAGGAGAGAGATTCTGTCACTTTTATAAAAAAAATTTCAAATGATCGCGTGCAAATGTAGCAGTGTATTCTTCGATAAATATATTCATACCAGGAACTTAATGATTCTTCCCCGAATACAGTATCCTACAACTCTTATAAAGTTGTCTTGAAAAAATGACTCTGTAGCTCAGTTAAATGGAAAAGCTTTGCACAAGATGGTAGCCGTGTTTGCTCATAATAATACAAAAGCCGCCTTAAGAAGATGTTTTAATATAGTGGTTAGCGTTGGTTCAACGCAATTAAGCCGAGTTTATGCGTCTATTTGTAATCATAGATTAGACATGAGTCTTCCACTTTACACCTAAGAAGAATCGTGTTCGAAGAAGGTAAAGAACAGTTCCATCTCCAGAAGTGGTAATTTATACTGTTTTTTCGAATGTGCGTAAGTTAATATATCGCAATAGAAAAGGAAAAAGTGAATAAATCTAGGAAGTGATACTAATTTTCTGATAGGCGCTATCGAGTACAAGAATCTGTTTTTGAAATTTTCGTAACACTTCCAAAATGTTGAGTTACGAACAAAAAAAATGTTTGTTAAAAATAATGGGCGCATTTAAGATGTATTTGTCTTTGAAAATTTACTCGAATTAAATTTCACTCGTTCGATGACTTCATTTTAGTAACCTTGAGAAATCTGTGAACATTTCTCAAGGAAACATATTTTCCAATCCAATTTTACGACATTTTTTCAAATTTATGGATGGCTTTACACAATATTTTATATCGGGACACTATTATTTATGAGTTAATTACTCGTAAGAAACTTTGTATAGCTACGAGTAAAATAAGAGTTAAGATCCATTGGAAATTCATGGACTTTTTAAACTTTCTAGTAAAGCAACTTATAAAAAGAACATGCGAGCAAGCCAAATCCGCTTAAAAACTAAAAATCGGTTAATATTCAGTTAAGTTATTGGCTTGTAAATACTTGAAGGTATGATTTTGACAATCAAAGAAGTTATTTCAAAAGTGAATTAAGTGAATTAATAAAAAAAATATCAAAATCATGTCTGATTTGAGAATTATAGCAATTTGAAGTGTCATTCGATTTCGATATATCATTTAAAAGGCCTTTTTGCCTTCTTTCCAAAACCACTGAGCAACTTCGAATCGGTACATGAAAGTACGGAAAACCATTTCCCGAAACTTAAGATTTTTAAGCTGTTGCGAAAATTGCAATAAGCGATACTTGTCGTACTCGATAGCGCCTATCAAAACAAATAGTATTACCTGCCAGTTTATGTTTTCCGTGTTATCTTCAAACAGGGTGGGCAAAAACTTGGGTTTTTTTTTTGTTTTAAACCGAACCAACTGGATTTTTTTTTTTTTTTGGGTTATTTGATGAGTTTAATTAGATTTTATAACTGCTTCCAAATTTCGTTCATTTCGACAATATTTTCTGCAATTTTGCACTCAAGGGATCAAAAGCTGCTAAGACTAGGTGATCGGAGCAAACTGTAATTACTTGATTTGAACCGAGCATTCTAGGAAAAACGGCCGGAATATAAAGCTAGACATGATTAAGTTATTCTTTTGCAGGACAACACTCGGTCTCAGGTCGCAAAAGTTGCCAAGCAATTATTAGAAACGATCAAATGCCACTCCCGCCGTATTCCCCCAATATTTCGCTTTCTGACTATTGACTGTTAAGAAGGATACAATATCTTTTGACATGCCATCGAGTGCGTACAAAGAGAAAATGATTTTCTGAGCCGGAATTCGGACTTTGGTTCAAAAACGGAACGAATTGATTTGTACTCGCAATACGTAAATTTTAATTATTTTTGTAGTAAATAAACTACGAAAACTTTGAAATAAAAAAATCCACCTGCGGTTTTTAAAATACAAAATATCCAGTGGGTTGCCAACCCAGTCTTAAAAAAGAAAAACTCACCAAGGCGATGGTGAAAATCATCTTATGTGACAAACTTAACTAACTCGGATTATATTTTCAAAATTGTGTACAAATGGGTTGGCAGTAAAAGATTAGCCAACAGTGAAAAGGTGGAGTTAGCGGTTAATGGCTATTTTAAAGAGCAGGACAGTTCTCACTATAAACAGGGGGATTATGTTGGGAAATCAAAAATGGTTTTTCTCAATTTTGTTGTAACTTTGCACACCACATTTAGAGCCACAAAAATGTTGCTAAACTTGGTATAGAAACAAATTTAAACAATTTTTTCAATTTGGTGATATTTACACTTAAAACCGCTTTAACAATTTGTGTTAAAATAGTTTTATTTTTACGAGTAACTCAGTTTAAATGTTTTTATATATTTTACGAAAATTAAATTAAAACAAATATACTTAAAGCAAGTTTAAGCTAAGCCGCTATTTTTCAAGTTTAATTAAAAAATGGCTTTAAATTTATACGAAAATGATTATTATTTGTTGTTCAAAAGACTGAAAACCTACACTGGAACTGCAAAATTGTTAATAAAACACAGAGAGAAGAGAGGGAATAATGTAATACCTCGTTAATCAACGATTTTCCTTTTTTTTGTTTGTTTTTGGTATTTCTGCTAGTCTAGCATTAGAATTCTAACGATTATTTGTTATGACGATGAGGGTGGTTTAAGCATTTTTTGTACTTTTTTCTCAAAATTCTATTTTTGGTTTTAACAATTTCATTAAACGTTAACAATGTAATGTTTGTTGTTTTGTTTGTCTTTTTGTTGGTTTCTTTGTTTTTTGTATTGTTAGTGGCCTATTGTTTAGAATTCGTATTGGTTTTTGTGTGTTTTTGTTTTATTTTATTTTTTAATTTTTGTTTTTTTTATAATTTTTATTATTCATTTATTTCTTACATTTCATAAACACACAGACGCCCCGTCAATCACTCACGCACCATTTTGACAATTGAATGAATTGCAAATAAATATTAACGAGATACACAGTAAAAAAAGGGAAAATTACAGAGTAAAAGAAAACAGGAACAGAGAGAAAGAGGAATAAGACAAAAGTAACTACAACACACAACATGTTAAACATGTTAAACATAAACTTAAACATAATGAATTTAAAAGAAAAACAAAAACAAAACAAAAGAAAACAAATTTTGCGCAACTTACTGTGTTGATGATAGCTGGGATAGTATCTTCTGTGATGACCATTACTTTCGAGAGCATAAAATGCTCCCATATCGCTGGTATCTAAACCTAAACCGGAACCAGTAGCACCGCCGCCACCGCCTAAGCCAGTACTACCACTGGCCGTTGAGCCTAAGCCACCGCCCAGACCGTGATGGCCTAGACCGGCTGCCGTAGCACCTAAGCCATTGGTTTGTGGTGAGCCTAAACGCGGATTATCATACCAGCTGCGTGCAGCAGCTTCCGCCGTTGAAGTCATATCCATATCGAGTATAATTTTGGAAAATTTTTTTTTAATACCCTACGCCCGTAAAAAATTTTTAGTTTTAGTTTTGAGCAACTCTTTCTCTGGTTAAAGTTAAACTTTTTCTTTAAGAAAAAAAACTTTTTCTTTCTTTTTTTTTTAAGTAAAATTCGAAATTAACTCTCAAACAGGCAGTACATTTTTGTAACTAAAAAAACAAAAAACAAATATTAAAAAAAAATTACAAAAAAAAAACATTTGTTGTAATGTCACACAAGGAAATCAACTTTAGGGCTTTTTGCTTGATCGCACGTTGTTTAAATGAAAAAAATATATATAAACCTGGTTTAACTTAAGTTTTAACCACTTTGTTGGACATCAAATTACCCAAAATTTCACAAGGCCATGTTCGTTTTCTCATTCATAATTCAACCCCCAATTATGAGCCGAATTATGTAATTCGTCATACAAAATTTTGATAACAAATCACTAAAAATATGAGTATTTGAGTTTCAATCACTAAAATCAGTGTAATATCTATAACAAAAATAAAAGATTGTAAACAAACATAATGGCTGCTGGCCGTACTGATTCAATTTGTTCCTTTGTTTGCTTGTTTTTCTATTTGCTGAACAACTTATATTATATCATTCGTTTTAAATATTTTTTGTTTTTTTATTTATTTTTCCCTTCCATTTTTAACACTCAGTTTAAACAAGCAACTTACAATATATAGCATAACAAGGATCAAAAATAGTAAAAGAAGAAAAATGGAAAAACTGTGAAAACCATTTAGAAAGATGCCGTGCGAAAAGGGTAATTCGTATTAGTTAGTAATCATGTAAGCATGGCAAAGATACATCTTAACACATTAGGAACTCGAGTTCCACTAAACTCTGTTTTTTTAACAATTTCGAATCAGTATCAAGTCCAAATTTTATAAAATTATCTCAAATTAAATAATTTAATAGATGAATCCTTGTGACAATGGCACAAACAAAGAGAGTCATGTATGACAATTTCATTGCTATGTCGCCATAATAAAAATATCTGAAATATAGTGACATTGCCTGTTAAGAGTCGACTAAAACCTGAAATTTGGCGACATTGTCTATTATGAGTCGACTATATGCTGAACAATACAGAATTTAAGCTGCTACACCTATCTGTTAACGATTATACACCTCCAACTAATGATTCTCGGTGATCGCGGTGACTTATTTAAGGATGAATCATCGTCACAATATTAGTATCAAGTTGAAATTTTAATTGAAATTATCGTAAATAAAAAATTTCATTAATGAAGCCTTATGACAATGATGCAAACGAAGAGAGTTATATATGACAACTTAATTGTTAAGTCACCATACTAAAAAAATCTGAAATTTAGCGAGATTATCTGTTATGAGTCGACTAAATGCTAAAATTTAGCGACATTGACTGCTATGAGTCGTGTTGATGCTGAAATTTAGCGACAATGTCTATTACGAGTCGATTAAATGCCAAAATTTAGCGACATTGTCGGCTATGAGTCGACTAGATACTGAGATTTAAAGACATTGTCTGTTATGAGTCGTTTAAATACTGAAATTAAGCGGCATTGTCTATTATGAGTCCATTAAATGCTGAAATTTAGCGACATTATCCATTATGAGTCGTTTAAATGCTGAAATTAAGCGGCATTGTCTATTATGAGTCCATTAAATGCTGATATTTAGCGACATTGTCCGTTATTAGTCGCCTAGATACTGAAATTTAGGGACATCGTCTGTTATGAGTCTTTTAAATGCTAAAATTAAGTGACGTTGTCTATTATGAGTCAATTAAATGTTGAAATTTAGCAACATCGTCCGTTATGAGTCGTTTAAATGCTGAAATTAAGCGGCATTGTCTATTATGAGTCCATTAAATGCTGATATTTAGCGACATTGTCCGTTATGAGTCGCCTAGATACTGAAATTTAGGGACATCGTCTGTTATGAGTCTTTTAAATGCTAAAATTAAGTGACGTTGTCTATTATGAGTCAATTAAATGTTGAAATTTAGCGACATCGTCCGTTATGAGTCGTTTAAATGCTGAAATTAAGCGGCATTGTCTATTATGAGTCCATTAAATGCTGATATTTAGCGACATTGTCCGTTATGAGTCGCCTAGATACTGAAATATAGCGACATCGTCTGTTATGAGTCTTTTAAATGCTAAAATTAAGTGACGTTGTCTATTATGAGTCAATTAAATGTTGAAATTTAGCGACATCGTCCGTTATGAGTCGTTTAAATGCTGAAATTAAGCGGCATTGTCTATTATGAATCGATTAAACGTTGAAATTTTACAACATTGTCTGTTATGAGTCGATTAAGTGCTGAAATTTAGCGACATTGCCAGTTATGTTGTTGTCACACTTTCCTGTTAACGAATAAAGCACTAATGATTCTTGATTATATTGTCTGTTATAATTCGCTAATAAATGGATGCCTGCACGACCACCTCAACTTCTGTCATCTATGGAAATTTGGACAATTACTTTAAAAAGTATTGTATGACACCAATCATCATCATTATCAGTCATCGATGATTGACCATTTTCAGCAGTTAAAACAAAAATTCACTAAAAAGAAAAGTTGCATTTTATACCCAAATAAACGTGTTTCCTTAATAAGTTCATACATATATGGTACGTTTCCTCTAAAAAAGTGTGCAAAAGCTAGCTCTTAAGTTGAAAATACTGGCAAAAATTGTACAAAAAATGCTTCAGTTTCCTATAGGCTGCTTCAGAGAATTATATATTTTAGTTAAAGGGCAGTTTCTCTTCTTTCTAATTCCGCTGAGAAACTTAAAATGGTTTAATATTTATCTAACTTTTACGATTAAGAAAGAAGAGTGCTTAACCTCCACACTTATCTTGCTTAGCTCTTTCTCGATGGCTTTCTTGATGGCTTATCGACTATTGATACCCAGTTTTATTATACTGAGGAGCTGGTTTCCGACTTAATATGAGGAATTATGAGCCCTCTGTTTGATTGTCAAGACCGATTAATCTTGATTTGGTGACTGGTCCAGGGGCATCGCTTTATGTGTAGTTTTACAATGTTCCGCTATGTGTGCTCAAGTGTGCCTTGATTTGACGAGGCTGTCACCCTCTCTTGGAGCTTTTAGATATGAAAAATCGGTTTTTTACACACAACTCAAGAAGTATTGGAGGAGGTGTTTTGAAAATTTTTAAAACAGATTCTTATAACACTCGTTAGCGCCTGTCAGAAAATAAGTGCACTTCCCGGCTACGTTTCCTATACAAACAAGCATTTAAGTTTGAAAAATGTGGAAAAAATAGGATGAAAGTATGTTTGTTTGAGGAATATACCCAGATTCTTCAAGGCTACTTTAACGACGTATATATCATTTAAAAGGTCTGTTTATTTTATTTCCAACTCGGAAAAGAAACTTAAAATCGGGTTACATTCAGCTAAGTTGTTAGCTTATATGCGCATGAAGGGCCGAAAAACCAGTTTTTTTCCCCTAACTCCAGATTTTTGAGTTGTTGCGAAAATTTCAAAAGTAGATCCCTGTTCTGCTCAGCAGCGTCTATCAGAAAAATATAGGGTCCGCCAAATGAATATTTTCTCAAATTGAAAGTACAATCCTTCCGGTTAATAATGGAAAATAATTTCATTCAAATGGCTGCCTCGACTGGCCATGCAGTAGCCTACACGATCGGTCCAATTTTTAAGCACATTATCGATTGTGTGCAGCTGTATTTCACCCATGGCTTCACGAATTGTGAATTGTGCCATTAAAGCGTCAATTGTCTCTGGTTTGGTGGCGTAACACTTATCTTTGCCGACACCCCACAAATAATAGTCCAACGGTGTCAAATCGCTGCTCTAAGGTGGCCAAACGACATCAACTCTGCGGCTGATAATGCGATCTTCAAAAACAGGGCGCAAAACATCGAGTGTAGCTTCGGCTGTGTGGCACGTGGCGCCGTCCTGTTGAAACCAAATGTTGCTAATATCCTCCTCTTCAATTTTTGTCAACAAGAATTCGTTCAACGCGGCCCAATAACGATCGCCATTGACTGTAACGGCTACTCCTTGCTCATTTTCGAAAAAAATGCCCCAATTATGCCTCTGGACCAAAATCCTCACCAAACAGTGATTCGTCTTGGGTGTATCGGCTTTTCAATGTATGCGTGCGGGTTTTCTGTGCCCCGAATGCGACAATTTTGCTTGTTTACACACCCGCCAAGATCAAAATGAGCTTCATCTGAAAAGATGAGTTTTTTGGCAAAATCGGCATCTTCTGTAAGTCGATCGCAGGCCCACTTAGCGTTCAGCGGAAGGATAAAACTAATTATCTCTCAAACCAGACATGAGCTAAGTGTTAGCATTCACGAAATAAGCACCAGTTGAAAAAGAAAACGTTAGATGGCGGACCCTTTACCATTTAAAAGGTCTGTTTTTTATTTCCAAATCGGATTACATTCAGCTAAGTTGTTAGCTTATATGTGCTGAAGGCCCGAAAAACCGGGACCAGTAACTCGAGATTTTTGAGTTGTTGCGAAAATTTCAAAACCGGATCCCTGTTCTGCTCTGCAGCGCCTATCAGAAAAATAGTATCACTTGCCAGGTTTGTTTTTTTTTGTCGCAGCGTATTATATATAAATTTTAAGAAGAAATTAATTTCAAATTTAAGTGATTCATTCTGACCTTTTCAATTAGAAATGAAATATGAAAACAAAAACTGTTTGTTTTAATTAAATTCAGAACTGGTTCTAATGTTTATCAAGAAAAAAACAACAAACAAACAAAAAAACAACAATTTGTTGATATTTCTTATCAAATTTCAACGTTTTTTAGTTTTTATGACTTTTTAATTAAAAAATAAATTTTTTATTATGATTTTTTTAAACGGGAGCATTAGCACAACATACGAACAAACAGTCAGTCAGTCAGTTGTACTGGTGTACTTAATTTCATTCTATATTTCAAATCATAAAATGTAGGTTTTTTATGGTCTTTAGATTTACAAACAAGAAAAAAAAGAAAATTTTTTTTATTTTTCTGTTCTTTTTCTATTGTTTTGTTCTAATGATTTCATTGCAAGAACTTTGTTTTGTACAAAAGTCCAGGCAGGAATAATTGAAAAACAAAAATTAGAAAATAAACGCAAGATTTTACTGTTTGAGTGCGTGGGAACAAAGTGTTTAGAAGAAGAAGAAGAAGACATAAAACGAAACGCAGAGAAAAGAAAATCAAAACAAATGCCATTTGCGGTTTTACGAAAAATCACAAAATTAATGTTTATTGTCAAACAATTGCGACAACAACTTCTTGGGTGATAAAACAACAACAACAACAACAACATGTACGTTGTGTCAAAGCAATTACATTCACAAACAAACAAACAAACAAACAAACACTCAAACTCACAGTATGAGTCTGAGTGGCTTTGTTTCATAGCAACCAACACTGCAATTTTTGTGGTTTCTCTACTGCACTTTTGTGTGCGTGTTTGGTTTTGATTTTCAAATAAATTCCAAACAAAAGATCAGTCGTCCTTTTATTCCTTTTTTTCTGCTTCCTTTGCTTCTTCTTTTTTAAATGACATGACTTTCTTTTTGTGAAAAAAAAAACATAAAAAATAAATAAATAAGCCGGCGCTTAGGGTTTCCAAAAAAAACCTCTTATGGCATATGAAAAACCAAAAAAACTGGGTTTTGTTTAAACATTAAGTAGGCGTTTGTTTCAACAACAGACACTTGAGTATTTCATATAATAAAACAATTTGTTTTTGTAAAAAAGCCCATAAAAACATAAAAAAAAATATATAAAGTTTTGGTTTTAAAAAATGTTAAACTTAAAACTTCGAATCGAGTTTAACTAAATTTGGTTTTTATGGCTTTAACTTGTCATATCAATAAAATTTAAAAATTTTTATAAAAATCTATTAGAAAACTTGTTAATGTTGCCAAGTTTCGATAATCGGTTTAGTGTAAAGGTAACATTTCAAAATTTCCTTAAACCCGAGTTTAACTAAACCTTTATGATATGGCTCTAACTTATCATTTTAATAAAATTTAAAAATTTAAGTAACAATTTATTAAAAAACGTGTTAAACTTGCCAAGTTTCTCTATTCGATTTATGGTAATGGTATAATACCCAAATTCCCTTAAACTCGAGCTTAACTAAACTATAATATACCAATAATATAGTATAAGAATTAAGTTGAGAACCTATCAGAAAAGTTCACTAAACTTGGTCTAAACTCTTAACACCATATTCGTAAATAATGAAATGAATTTAATATTTATTAAAAAAATGTTTTTCAATTTTATGAATATGGCGGTTAAGATTTTATTACTTTACGGAAATTTTATTAGAAACGACTTTTCCAGGTTTGCAATGATTTTGAATGACAAAATTTCAAAAATCCACTTAAACTCGAGTTTAACCGAACTTGGTTTTTATGGGTTTAAGTCGTCTTATCACTAAAATATAAAGATTTAAGTAAAAATCTATTAGAAAACGTGCTTAAATTTGCGAAGTATCTCTATTCGATTTATGGTAATGGTATAATACCCAAATTCCCTTAAATTCAAGCTTAACTAAACTATAATATACCAATAATATAATATAAGAATTAAGTTGAGAACCTATCAGAAAAGTTCACTAAACTTGGTCTAAACTCTTACCACCATATTCATAAATAATGAAATGTATTTGAAATTTATTTAAAAAGAAAAAGTTTTTCAATTTTATGAATATGGCGGTTAAGATTTTATTATTATACGGAAATTTTATTGGAAACGACTTTTTCTAGCTTTGCAATGATATTGAATAGCAAATTTTCAAAAATCCACTTAAACTCGAGTTTAACTAGACTTGGTTTTGATTGGTTTAACTTAACAAATTAATATAATATAAGAATTTAGTTGAGAACCTATCAAAACAGGTCACTAAACTTGGCTTGGTTTATATGTGTTTAACTTGTCATATCAATAAAATTGAAAAATTTAACCAAATATCTATTATAAAACGGGTTAATATTGCCAGGTTGCGATAATCGGTTTATGATAGGGCTAACATTTCAAAATTCTTATAAACTCGAGTTTAACTGAACTTGGTTCCTATGGGTCTAACTTCACATACTAACAAAATTTAACTAAAATTTAACTAAATTTAGTTAGGAAACGTGTAAATTTGCCAAGTTGCTCTATTCGATTTATGGTGCGGGTACAATTCCAAATTCCCTTAAACTCGAGTTTAACTAAACTTGCTTTGCATTGGTTTATTTTAACAAATTAATGTAGTGTAAGAATTTTGTTGAGAACCTATAATAAAAGGTCCTAAACTTGGTTTAAACACTTTGTTAAAAAAAAAATTGTTTTTCAATTTTATGAATATGGCGGTTAAGATTTTATTACTTTACGGAAATTTTATTGGTAATGATTTTTCTAGCTTTGCAATGATTTTGAATAGCAAATTTTCAAAAATCCACTTAAATTCGAGTCTAACCGAACTTGGTTTTAATGGGTTTAATTCATCATATCACAAAAATTTAAAAATTTAAGAAAAAATCGATTAGAAAACGTGTTGAACTTGCCAAGTTGCTCTAATCGATTTATGGTAAAGATAAGATATCCAAATTCCTTTAAACTCTAGCTTAACTAAACTTAGTTTTCAATGTCCAAGCTTAACAAATTAATAGAATAGAAAAATTTTATTGAAAGTCTATTTGAAAACATGTTAAAACTGCCAAGTTTCTTTATAGCATTTAGCAAGGTGGGGGTAAAGTTTAAATATTCTTCAACTCGAGCTTAACTTTGCAAATTTGTATAATATAAGAATTAAGTTAAGAACGTAACTTATGTATAAAAAACCTACTAACTGATAAACGGTCTGTAAACTTTGTCTAAACTCCTACCACCATATTCATAAAAAATAAAATGTATTTAAAATTCAATTCAAAAAAAATTATATGAAAAATTTCCTTTAAAACTCATTTTCAATTTTATAAATATGGCGGTTAAGATATTATTATATATCGAAAATTTTATTTAAAATGATTTTTCTAAGTTTACCATACTTTTGAATAGAAAATGTCAAAACTCTATTTAAACTCGAGTTTAACTAAGCTTCGCTTTTAGGGGTCTAACCTGTCATATTAATAAAAAAAATTTGGTAAAAATCTATTAGAAAACGCGTTAAATATGACAAGTTGCTCTATTCGATTTATGATAAGGATATAATATCCAAATTAATTAAACTCGAGCTTAACTAAGCCCGGTTTTCATTGGTTTAATTTAACAAATTAATAGTATATAGAGATTTTATTGAAAGTGTCAATGAAAACATGTTAAAACCATTTAGCAGGTAGGAATAAAATTATACCATTTAGGAGGTAGGGGATACAATTACAAAATTCCCTTTAACTCAAGTTTAACTTTAAAAATCAATAGAATATAAAAGTTTAGCTGAGAACCTATAAGACAAACTTCTAATTGGTAAAAGGTCACTGAACTTTGTCTAAACTCTTACCATCATATTCATAAAAAATAAAATAAAATTTATTTTAAATCGATATCAAAAAAAATTTTGTATAAAAATTATTAATAAAATACGTATGTTTCACTCTCATTTTTAATTTTATGAATATGGCGGTTAAGATTTTATTATATTTCGAAAATTTTATTTAAAATGATTTTTCTAGGTTTACCATACTCAAGTTTAACTAAAATTGGTTTCACAGCTTGTACCGCCATATGCATAAAATTTAAAAAGAGTTTGAAATGTTATTTATTTAAAAATAGAGCGTTGCGTGGCTGAGAGCATTTTTGCTGTATACCTATAAAATGTATTCCTTATAAGAAAAATGTAAAGGACCAAGTTCAGAAACCGCCATTCTCATCGTTCTCTGGATATATAAAAATCAATATTATTTTTTTTTGCTTAGCAGGTATTACAACCACTTATCCAATTTCGCCCCTATTTCGACTGATGATGTGTATTGGCTATGAATTTATTTGGGCCAAATTCAAAACCTTCTACCATTGCCTTTCCAAAGACGTTGTTTGCACCAAATTAAGAAACTTCTGCTGTTAAATAAACATGAATGCTTACTATGTATGTGTAATGTCACGCCCACTTATCCTAAACCTCCCCCTTTTTTGACTTATGATTTGTATTAACTTCGAAGTTATTTAGACCAAATGCAGAAACTTTAGCTATAACCGTTGTCAAGATAGACAAAAATCAATATTTTCTTTGTATGGGAGATTGCCACTCCCACTTATCCAGTTCCGCCCTCTTTGTAAGTGATGATTTATATTGACCACAAAGTTATTTGAATAATTCAGAATCTTCCACTAAAATAAGTATTTACTTTATGTGGGAGGTACCACTCCCACTTCTTATCCAATTTTGTCCACTTTTTGACCAATAATTTGTATGAACGACAAAGTTTTTTGGCTCAATTTTAAAAATATTTTCTAACTCGCACAAAGTTGAAATGCTGTAACAAATTTCATTTTCAAGTAAAACTTATGCCTACAACGGACCTAAAAAAGCCGCATATACATGAAAACCTTGCTACTGACTTCACCTTTTCAGAGATCATCAATTACAACTCATTTTATAGTCCTGTTATATATTATAGAGAGAGATTTGCAAGCAAAATTTTCTTAAGAAAGATTTGAAAAACATTTTGTTTTTTATGAATATGGCGGATAATGTTTAAAAATCCTTTGAAAATCTTTTAACATTTTAGTACAAATTTAATTATAAAAACAACTGCTTTCATTTTAACTGTTTGATGATACAAAACTTGTTTAAACTCGAGTTTAACTAAAGCCGGCTTTCAAAAGTTTTGCGTTCCAAAATAGCAAATCTTGAGAAAGAATCTGTTAGAAATCTCTTGAAATCTTTACAAATTTTAAATACCAACTAAATACCAATTCACTTTAAATTTTCAAAACAAGCATTTTAAGAAGCAAATTAAATCGAAGAACATGGCAAATGACATTTTTAAGAAAATTTTATATGAATTTTAGGTTTTAATATGGCGTCATATGATTGAGAAGTAAGCAAAGCATTTTAAAATTTGCTTAAATTCGGTGCTAATTTGTAAAAATATACTCTAACCCGGTTTTATGAACTATGACAAGAAACTTAAGCTTGAGTTTATCTTCTTGGGACCCCTGACATTTTTTAAAGGGTCCGCCATCTAACGTTTTTTTGTCAAACAGTGCTTATTTCGTGAATGGTAACACTCAGCTCATGCCTGACTTGACAGATAATTAGTTTTATCCTTCCGCTGAACGAATATGATTGTGTATACGCTTGAACAACGCTGGGAAATATTGCGACATTACTTTGAAAATCTTGTTAATGTTGCAGAATGTGTGCGATGTGTTCAGATGCAGCTCATTTTGATCTTGGCGGGTATGTAAACAAGCAAACTTGTCGCATTTGTGGCACAGCAAACCCGCACGCATACATTGAAAAGCCGAGTCACTGTTTGATGCGGATTTTGGTCCAGAGACATAATTGAGCCATTTTTCTTCGAAAATGAGCAAGGAGTGGCTGTTACAGTCAATGGCGATCATTGTCGGGCCATGTTGAACGAATTTTTGTTCACAAAAATTCAAGAGGAGGATATTAGCAACATTTGGTTTCAACACGACGGCGCTACGTGCCACACAGCCGATGTTTTGCGCCCTGTTTTTGAAGATCGCATTATCAGCCGCAGAGCTGATGTCGTTTGGCCACCTCAGAGCTGCGATTTGACAGCGTTGGACTATTATTTATGGGGTGCCGTCAAAGATAAGTGTTATGCCAACAAGCCAGAGACAATTGACGCTTTAAAGTACAATATTCGTGAAGCCATTGGTGAAATACAGCTGCACACAATCGATAATGTGTGTAGGCTACTGCATGGCCAGCCAAGGCAGCCATTTGAATGAAATTATTCTCCATTATTAACCGGAAGGATTGTACTTTCAAATAAAGAAAGAAATTTGAGAAAATATTCTGCAGTTTTTTTTAAAGGAATTTCAAAAAAAATAAAAAAAAAATTATTTGGCGAACCCTTTATATATCGTTTCCATTAGATCATTAATAAGACACTCGTTTTTCAATTATTAAAAAACAAAAACGGCGGCAACTCTGGTGAAAATGCCATTTAGAAACCCTAGAGTGTACGCCAGAAATACAAGTCTAGTAGCTTCCAAATAATGTCGCTGCTTGTAATCAATTAAGACAATTTAAGGTACAAATATATGTATGCGAGGTCTCAAGAGATTATTTTTAGTTTCTTTTTCGAGCTTAACTTTTAGAAGCAAACGTTTATGGAACTTTTCTTTAACAGAAACTGTGTTTAAAATTTGAAAATTAATTTTTTTCAATTTGTTGTTCGAAGAAGCAAAACTCACTTAAACTCGAGTTTAACTAAACTTGCTTTTTCAAAGTTGAAAAAGTTTGAATAGAATAGAATATGAAAATGCATTTGCGATTGTAAACGATGTGGCTTTAAAATTTTTATTCGAACATTGGACAACCCAGTGCAAAGTCAGTGGTAACTCAGTGCTAAAATTAACTTAACTCGAGTCCAGTTGAACGACATTTATGGAAAAATGTATTCTTTGTTTTTGTTTTTCCACGTTTTGTTTGTTTGTCTATTATTTGCTTTAGTTAAGGTTATCAAATATGACAGGTAGCATTTTAAATAGCGCAGATAAGTTTAAAAATTTTGTTATTTTTTGAGTTTCCCTATAATTGACACCGTTTTTGTTACACAAAGAAAAAAATAAAATAAAATTTTTTGGGTGAAAATATTTTGTGGCGATCGATAAAGATCAATAAGAAAACAGAAACAACAAGTAAAAATGTTATCTTTGCCATGTTAACGCTTATCAATCACTAACAATTTTGTCTTCAATTTTTTAAAACAATTTTTTCATTAAAATGATAAGAATTCTTTGCTTTCGTTAGTTAACGTGTGTTTGTTTCCTATTTTTAAGGAAAAACCAACAATTGATAAGGAAATAATTAGAAAATTAAAAAAAAGAAAAAAATAAATGAAAATAAACAAGAAAACAGTTTTAGTTTATCGTGTGTGCGTGCAACAAAGCCGTCGCCAAAGTGTTGCTTTCATTTAAGCAGCCGTTATAAGGTTTTATTCCTTTTCCATTGCTGCCCTTTTCAAGTTGATTTCCTTGTTTAGTGGTTTATTAAAAAAAAACAAAAACAACAAAAATTCTTACACTTTTTTGTTTTAAATTTTCTCACTTTTTTTTAATTTAAAAAAAATTTTTTCTTAATTTTCATTTGGTTTTTTTATTTTTTTTATTTTTTTTTTTTTTTTTTATTTTTTTTTTTATTTTTTGTTGTAATTTTCTTAAATTTCTTTTGTTTCAAGTTGTTTTGTAAATTCTTTTGTTAAATTTTTCTTTCGGGTGCTTATTTTCTTATAATTAAACGCATGATTTCTTTTTTCTCTTCGATTATTTGTTGTTGTCACCACACAATGTTAGCGCAAGAATTTCATTTTTGCTACACGTTTAACGCATATTACATATGACAGTTGGGCTTAGATAAACGAGAGATTGAAACACAAACGCAAAAACCTACACTCACGCAAGTAAACACGTCAACGGTCGCAGACCAACTAAATTCATAACGACTGATAACATGAAAACACCTTGTATGTGAGTTAAAAAAAGAAAACAAAACAACAAAAAGACGAAGCAAAAAAAACAAAAAAAACGAAGTAAATAAACAAACAAAACAATGAAAAACAGATACACTACTCATTGACAAAAACAAAAACTTTATGTAAAAAAACATACCCAACACATACACACACACTCGCAAACCTGCCTTACTTTAGCTCTACAAAAACAGTAAAGAGAAAGAGATAACACGATTGTTTAACTAAAAATAACAACACAATCTCGCCATGAAATCTTAAAACAACAATATCAGGTTATCTGTGAAGCAATAATAATAACAACAATAAATATAATAGCACAGCTAACAAAAAGAGGTTGGTTGTTCAGTACAACATTTGGAAATGAAAAATGGTAGACGCTCTCTCTTTATGAACAAAAGAGCAAATGAAAGGGACTTATTATCAGCTATAGAGTAAACTCTTTTACTCTGGTGTGTTTTAGCAGCTAAAGGGCGTATTTTGTTGTCAAAAAACTCTCCCATCTCACAAATTATTTCCAGCTGGCAATGCTGTTGCTCTAACAAACACTCAATTCTCACTCTCTCTCTTTAAATTGCTTATGATTTCATTTTCATACAACCATCTCTTTTTAACCACCCCAAGCAACACTGTGTCATACATTTGGCCGTAAAAACAAAACCCTATTAAACACTTTAATAAGGAACTCGCATTGCATACGCTTTTTAATGCACGCCTGCATAAATGTTACGGCTCTTGTTTACATCAGAAAACATAAAAAACACATTCGCTTCTACAAAAAACCAGTTTTATTTCTTCTACTTTACTTCAAAGGGGTGATACATGGGCAAACATTTGTTTGCAAACATCGCAAATAGCCAATCGCATTCAAGGAGAACCAAGTTATCCATGTATGCTATTGGCTATTTGCCATGTTTGCAAACAAATGTTTGCCCATGTATCACCCCATTGACGTTAAGCTTGTTTGTTTATTTGTGGTTTTAATCGTCTGCTCTTGTCTGTCGTGTGTGTGCATGGGTGTATGTTGTTGTTGTTTGGCTACTCGTACGTTGGCTGTCAAAAAGTGACAACAATCATCGATCGTTCCGTTTGCGATTATGCGGTTTATTTATGGTTTTAACAATTGCAAGATTTGTCTACATTTTTTACTGGGCTCTCTTTCTCCCTCTCTCTTACACACACACACACACACACACACAGCAAAAAACACTCTCTAAATAAAACTACAAGAAAGCACACACACTCAACCGTTTGCCCTGCTTAAAATAAAAAACACAAAAAACAAAAAGCAAAACAAAAGCAAAACATGAGCAAATATGATAAGTTTAACACGCTGTTACAAAAACAAAAAGGAGTGAATGCAAGAGAGAGATATGCGCACATAAATAATATATTGATTTCTTTAAAAACAACAACAATAAAAACAATTCCATGCGGAAGCAAATCATAGTGGAAATCACGCATACTGAGTGAGGATAGTGAAAGAGAAGGAAAAACAAAAAAAAACAACAATTTCATGTTTAACCATGAAAAATTGTATGAAAATATTTGAAAATTAAATTGTAAAGAAAATCAAACGAAGAAAATTTCATTTCTTTTATGTTCAAGATAAAAAATGAAAACTTTTGCGTGTTTTTGTGTCTCTGCCACCACCATTAGTTTGAAAGAAATGCAAAAAAACAAAAACAATAAAAGCAAAAAACACAAATAGCGGGTTCTAACGGAAATGGTCGAGAAAAAACAACAGCATTTCGTTGGACGCCATTATAATTCAATGGTTTTTATGGTTGTTTATGAGACAAAAAATTCTTTTTTGCAATTATGTAGGTGGTGCGCCAGAAAAGTCTACGTCAAGCTAGTCCACTCAAAAAATCTTCTTTTATGTTCAGATTTCTAATAAGACAGCAAAAGTGTATTAAAAATTAAATAAAATTTGTATTGAAATCTTCTTTAAGTTTGAGTTTAACGGAACTTTGTTTTTGTTTTTCAAGTAAACAAACCCTTTAGACCCCGCATTTTCGGCAACTGTTTAAACGAATCTTTTTCATGATACCTGTGGTGTTTAGTTCTAAATTAAGAAATTTTTGAAATTTTCATCATATTTAGTAGGCTCGTAAGGACTATCAAGTCCTTGAGTGTTGTTTTTAAACAACTCTGGGCCATTATGATGAAAGCTATGCAATATTCTTTTTCTATATTTGATTTCATTATTTAAATTTATTCTTTTAATAGCTATATACGAGGGTGGATTGATATTGAAGCTACCCAAGTAGTAGGAAAAAAACCTTTTTTTTCGAAGACCCTTCATTTCTCGACATAGTCTCCTTTTAGCTCAATACACTTAGTAAGACGATTTTCCAACTTTTTTATTCCATCTGAATAATACGATTTTGGGATTTTGGGAACTCCTCAAAATACGCATTAGTTTCGGTAATCGCTTCTTCGTTTGAGATGAATCTTTTTCCTGCGAACCATTTTTCAAGTTTGGAAACAAGAAAAGGTCACTAGGGGCTAAATCTGGACTATAGAAGGTGGATGATCAACCAATTCGAAGTGGACTTCTCGTAGTTTTAGCGTCGTATCTAATGCTGTGTGAACCGGTGCGTTGTCTTGAAGAAACAGCACTTTTTTCTTATTTAAATATGGTCCCTGATTTTTCCTTGATTGCATCAACCAATTGATCCAATAATGCACGATAATACTCTCCTGTGATTGTGGATCCCTTTTCAAGATAATCGATGAGCAATATTCCGTGTGCATCTCAAAATACAGTGGCCATAACCTTGCCAGCCGATTTCGCTGTCTTCGCCTTCTTCGGAGCACTTCCACCAGCTTCCACCCATTGCTTCGATTGATTTTTGGTTTCAGGTGTGTAGTGGTGGACCCACGTTTCATCAACAGCAGAATTATGCTTTATCCTGTCCAAACACCGCTGTGAAGTGATCTGTCGAAGTCGTTTTTGTTCAACACTGAGCAAACGCGGCACCCATCTTGCCGATAGCTTTTTCAACACACGTTCAGCAATCTCACGGATTTTGCCCCAGCGATCATTCATAACGATATCGAGGATTTTCTTGATATTTTCTTCAGTAACCACCTCTTAAAGCACCGTTTAAACTCAGCAATCCAATATTTTACCATATAATCTGACGGAGCAGATTCGGCGTAATGTTTATCAAGCTTTTCTTTTGTCTCTTACGCCGTTTTGCCTTTCAAATAATACACGAAATTCACTTTTTTCCTATTTTCCAAGAAACACAAAAGTTGCTTGCGAGTACTTCAAACGACTACAGCAAATAAGCTAATCGATGAATTTGACTAAAATTTTAACAGCTGACGTTTGACAGATCGTAGTTTCTAGGAAAGAAAAAGTTTTTGTGTTTGTGCTGCCATCTAGCGGTAGGTAGGTAGGTAGCTTCGATGTCAATCCGCCCTCGTAACTGTTTTGTTTTGTTTCTTTTCCATTTTAGGAACTATAGTTGACTTATTTTCTACGTAAATTTCTAATTTTTGGACTCTTTTACATAATAAAGCGCATAAAACTTAAAGTTGTTTATAAGCAACTTTGGGGTTGAGAAGTGCTTAAAACTGAGGTTTCTATTTCAGTTTTAAATTCAAATTTTTCTTTAATTTTTTTTTTAAGTTTATTAACAAATTAACTCATTTTTTAAATATTTTAACAATAGAAAACAAAAGTAAGCTTTGAAGTCATTTAAGTCATTTAAGTCATTTGAAAAGGCGCAGCAAAGGCAGTTTTTGTTCTGAAATATTTATGTAAAAACGCAGCAAAGGCAGTTGTTTTACGATCAACGATCACTTTAATAATAAAAATTTAGTTTTGATTTTAAGCCAAAATAGACAAGAATCTTGCCTATTACAACAACATACAAACAAGGGTTTAATTATAACAAATCTATTTATAAACAACTGCTTAACAACAATGTATTGTAATGTAAAGGGTCCGCCAAATCAATTTTTTTTTTTTTTTTTGGAAATGCTATAGAAAAAAAACTACTGAATATCTTCTCAAATTTCTTTTTTTATTTGAAAGTACAATCCTTCCGGTTAATAATGGAAAATAATTTCATTCAAATGGCTGCCTCGGCTGGCCATGCAGTAGCCTACACGATCGGTCCAATTTTTAAGCACATTATCGATTGTGTGCAGCTGTATTTCACCAATGGCTTCACGCATATTGTCCTTTAAAGCGTCAATTGTCTCTGGCTTATCTTTGACGGCACCACACAAATAATAGTCCAACGTTGTCAAATTGCAGTTCCGAGGTGGCCAAACGACTTCAGCTCTGCAGCTGAACATCGAGTGTAGCTGTAGCTTCGGCTGTGTGGCACGTAGCGCCGTCCTGTTGAAACCAAATGTTGCCAATATCCTCCTCTTCAATTTTTGTGAACAAAAGTTCGTTCAACATGGCCCGCTAACGATCGCCATTGACTGTA
Source organism: Wohlfahrtia magnifica (assembly GCA_023159175.1). Classification (NCBI taxonomy): domain Eukaryota; kingdom Metazoa; phylum Arthropoda; class Insecta; order Diptera; family Sarcophagidae; genus Wohlfahrtia; species Wohlfahrtia magnifica. The sequence goes on from JAKWBJ010000514.1 coordinate 245,641, forward strand.
ACGGCCACTCCTTGCTCATTTCGAAGAAAAATGGTCCAATTATGCCTCTGGAACAAAATCCGCACCAAACAGTGACTCGTCTTGGGTGTATCGGCTTTTCAATATATGCGTGCGGGTTTTCTGTGCCCCAAATGCGACAATTTTGCTTGTTTACATACCCGCCAAGATCAAAATGAGCTTTATCTGCACACATCGCACACATTCTGTAACATTACCATGATATTCAAAGTAATGTCGCAGTATTTCCCAGCGTTGTTCAAGAGTATACACAACCATATTCGTTCAGCGGAAGGCTAAAACTAATTATCTGTCAAATCAGACATGAGCTAAGTGTTACCATTCACGAAGTAAGCACCAGTTGAAAAAAAACGTTAGATGGCGGACCCTTTATACGATTTTTTTTTGTTCTTTTTAATAGAAAACTTTAATCTGGCATGTTTTGTATCGACAACAAAATGTTGATTTTTTACTCGTCGAATAAGGGAAGTTATTCTTCAATTTTATTTGCTTAAAACAGCGTTTCTAATTATAAGGCCACCACTGTACGAGTACGTAGTGTATGCACAGTGGCATTTTATATCTTTATATCTGGTGTTTCTGTGTTTGGGGTATCACAGGGTATCAGTGTTTTGTTCGTTTTGTGTTTTTGTTTATCTGTATCACTGCTTCTGCTGCTGCCGTTGTTGTTGTTGTTGCGTATCCATATCCTTCATGGCAGCCTCTTATATTTTGTTGTTATTGCTGCTGTATCGGCTTTTCAATGTATGCGTGCGGGTTTTCTGTGCCCCAAATGCGACAATTTTGCTTGTTTACATACCCGCCAAGATCAAAATGAGATTCATCTGAAAAGATGATTTTCTCGGCAAAATCGGCATCTACTGTAAGTCGATCGATCAAAGTAATGTCGCAATATTTCCCAGCGTTCTTCAAGCGTATACACAACCATATTCGTTCAGCGGAAGGATAAAACTAATTATCTGTCAAATCAGACCTGAGCTAAGTGTTACCATTCACGAAATAAGCATGAGTTGAAGAAAAAAAACGTTAGCTGGCGGACCCGATATTAAACATTTAATAAATACAAGTTTATTCAACTAAATCTGTGTTCATTCATTTTTCATTTTAATTTTTCATTCATTTTTATATTCGGTTTTCCATATGTCCATCAATGCTTTCTGCGATTTTTCGATTATTTCCTCTTGGCTGCTGAAAAGTTCCCCGTAATGGTTTTTTAGCTCGATTGAACAGAAAGAAGTCACAGGGAGCCAAATCAGATGAATTCGTTGGCGTCGTCAAAAAATTTCGCATAACGATGGTACTGTGCGACGGTGCGTTACCATGGTTCGAAGTCGACGAGATTTCTCCTCACAATTCTGGTCTCTTTTGGCGAATAGCTTCACGCAAACGTCTCATAACGCCCAAATAATACTCTTCGTTTACTATCTGATCTTCTGACAAAAATTCATGATGCCCTACACCGTTGTAATCCATGAAAACCGTGAGCATTGCCTTCTTTTTTGACTAAAAACGACATGGTTTTATGGGTCTCGGCACATTCGGTGAACGCCATTCACTTACCTGATGTCTGGATTGTGTATTCGACTCATAAACCCACGTCTCGTCCCCAGTAACGATCCTTTTGATGAATGTGGATTCGCATTCAGCCTCGCAAATCATGTCCTTTGCGACCTCAACACGGTGTCTTTTTTGCATGAAAATTGCAAAAGAGTACTCTTGGCTACGCAGCTTCTGCAAATGTCAATGACAGATCTACCAACTTAACAAAAAAAAAATCTCGAATCCGAACGATGGGACCGCCACACGAGAGTTATACCGGGAACTTTTTGATCAAGGCATGGTATGGTGAATAATATCCAATAATGGATAGTTTTCTCACTGGCTGACATATCCACTATTATGGTTTCAGATGGGGGTGTTCATTAGGAAGGCAGCAGAGCTGCTTAAATACTAGGGGCTGGAAGAGGTACAATAGAACCCATAGGTCACAGTGTCCTGCAATAGTGACCGGTCGGTATGATAATAGAGAAGATATCCGGCTTAAGTTGTACTTATGAGACATGCCACGACTTCAATATACGAAACAAGACAAAACAAAAAATTGCCCTATAAAACATGGTTTTTCAATTCTATTTGTTTTTGCGCATCCTTGTTAAACACAGACCAATACAAATACAAAAAAAGTACTTCAACTTCATTTTTAGTTCTGCATATTCCTGTATCTCTCTCTCTCCCCGTCACTTTCGTCCTCTTTCTGCAACACTTTGTCTGGTGTTTAAAGCTGTGTGTGTGTGTGTTGTATGTGTGAAACATTTCTTCCTTCCTTCCGTCCGTCCGTCCGTTCATTCTTCCTTTTATTCAACCGTTTGTCCTTCCGTTCGTTTATTCGGTTCTTTGCAATTCTTCCGTTAAATTTTGTATTTTTCTGATATTGTTGCTGTTCACTGCTGTTAGAAAAAACAAAAACCAAAACAACTACTCGTGCAACAGCAAAATTGACATAAAAAAACCCACTTTGAGGAAAATACACGGCGACGGAGAGAGAGAGAGAGAGAGAGAGCGAGAGAGAAAGCAAAACAATAAAAAGAAAGCAATGTGCTCTGCAAAATGCCAACGACCATTTGTTAAATTTTTATTTTTATTGTTGTTGTTAGTTTTTTACATTTTAAATATGTTTTTGTTGTTGTTCTTGTGTTGACACTTCCATTCAAAATATTCCGTTTTTACTTTTTTGCGGTTTTTAATCTTTTTCTTGTTGTTGTTATTGTTGTTTTTCTATTCTTGTTGTGGACATCTTGTGAATCCAGGACCTTTTCAAGTTGTGCTATTAAAACAAAAGCAACAACAACAACAACAACAAAATATGATTTTATTGCTTTAATATAACCCGTCTTATGTCGTCTCCAATGCCAATCGTACATTTGAAAAATCGCCGGTGTGCTTGTAATTGTGGAAATCGAATAATCGAATAATTTTTGTGTTTTTTTTTCTTAATTCTTTCGTTAGAAAAATGTGTTAAAAACAAAGATTTTTATTACAAATCGATCAAATGGATGGTTTTGATTGAAGAGATTAAAAAGCAGAATAACAACAACAACGATGGCTGTCAATGATGGCAATAAAAGAGACACACCGGAGATCAGCTGCAAATTTATTGCAAATAATGGTCAAAAAAGGTGTTAAATTCGACGACTTAAAAGCAAATTTATACAGTTTAGATAATTAATGTAAGTAATGTGTCTTCCAATAGGGACTTTCGAACTTTTACAACTAAAAGTGGGCTAATTTTTTCCGATTGCCTACAATTTATGCAATTTGTTTTACCAAATTACCATGGACTGTTATCAGGGATGTTCTTTCAGGCGCTTCGCCTATTTCATAGTCGCCATAATAGTCTTATCTACTAATGGCCCTATGATACTTAATGGATTGACATTCGCATTCGTTGAGCTGACATTCGCAATATGTTGGATAAGACTCACACCACTGTTTTATTAAACAGCAGACCCATACCTGTACGATTACGATACGATGGCTGTGAAATTATATGTCACAAAAACTCATTCCTTTGCAGACCACAACTTGGCGAATTTTAGATCGTGAATTATTGGATATACAAGTTAATAATGTCGTTTTGGACTACGTATGGCATAATTATCACATATGGTTTGTATCAATAATAACAAATATGGTATTTTGGAGGGTAAATATCTATCATAGTAATTCAGTATTGGATCCAATCGCTATAATAATGTCGAATTTTGTGCCTAAAAAGGATGTTTAACGGGGTAGTCTGATAAACTTCTTTCATTTGAAGAAAACGGCTGCGGAAAGTTATCGATTGTTGGTAGAAGCTTATGGTCAACATGCATCAAATCAGAAAACTTGTGAACGATGGTTTGCACGATTCAAAAGTGGTGATTTCGACACAGAAGAAAAGGAGAGAGGAGAAGAACTTGCATTATCATTGGAAGTCACACAACAAGCCATTTCCCTGTGTTTAAAAGCATTGAGATTAACTCAAAGGCAAGGAAATTTAGTCCCATATGAATTGAAGCCGAGAGACGTTGAAAGGCGATTTTACATGTCGGAAATGATGCTTAAACGCTACAAAAAGAAGTCAATTTTGCAATGTATTGTTACTGGTGATGAAAAGTGGATACAGTACGATAACCCCAGGCGCAAAAATTCATATGAAAAGCCCGCCCAAGCAGCCCTATCATCGCCGAAGCCGAATATTCATGAAGCCAAAGTAATGCTCTGTATTATGAGCTGTTGAAATCGGTTCAGACGATCGCAGGTGACCTGTACCGAACACAATTGATTCGTTTGGAGAGAACAATCAACGAAAAACGACCAGAATATCCGACTAGACACAAGGCACAAACTTCCATCATGACAACCCTGGGCCACATGTTGCAAGATCAGTCGAAAACTATTTGGAAACCCTTAGAGCCCAGACGTTGCTCCTTCTGACAGCCGTTTATTTCAATCTATACAGAACGCCCTTACTGGAATACGCTTCACTTCAGCACAGGGTATCAGAAATTGGCTTAATTCATTTCTTACCTCAAAACTGTAGCAGTTCTTTTGGTGCGGAATCCATATGCTATCAGAAGGATGGGAAAAACAGTAGTGGCTAACGATGGACAATACTTTCAATCATGTTTCAATCAGTTTGCTATTAAAATAAATGCATTATTAACTTTTATACCCAATAATAAAATATATTTTTAAATTGTTTGCATTAGTAGGTGGTACATACACTGGCGAGCAAAACCGAGTACAAAATCAGCATTTTTAGGTTAAATGTGCTATAAATTAATAACTAAAAGGACGATTTTTTTCTAATTTAAAATAATTATTTTGTATTCATTTTAGAATAAAAATATTTATATACGAGTAGAATAGCAATAACACAACAAAATCAAAAAATTCAATATAAAAACATAAGGCCACTCCAAGTACAGTTAGTGTCATTAATATTCGGTTTTTAAGTTTATCGATAATAACATCCTGGCATTAGCGAAACTTAAATAAATGTTGTCAGTTTGAGTATTCAAATATATGGAAAAAATGACTCTATGGTAACCCTGCAACCGTGATAAATCGATCGAAGTTTGTTAACCCTGTTAACTAAGCGCCATTAATATTCGGTTTTTCCCCTATTTATATGCTGTTTGCAAAAAAACATGTTATTCAGCTACTTTTCCAGCAATACAGAGATACGTTTTAATAAAAGTGCGTAACAACTCCTTTCTTGTCTGTCCAAAATTCTACTTCACTGCAAATTATACCAATGGGGCGCAAAGGAAAAACACTCCTTTAGAACAGCGAAAACTTGTTATTTTCCATTATGAAAAAGGCAAAAAGTACAGAGATGGCTGAAATTCTGAATATGAAACCAAATACAGTTGGGCACATTGTCAGAAGGCACAAAAATGAATGAAGAATACACTTCATAAAGCAGACAGGCCAGCCAAAAAAATTGACCGAACGGGAAGAAAGTTCAATTGTGTGAAAAATAAAATCTAACCCACGCTTAAGAGCTCCCAAATTGGTCACAGAGTTGCTCAATGAGTTTAAAAAGAAAATATCTGCCTCTACTATACGAAGAACCATATGAAAAAAAGGTTTTCATGGCCGAGTAGCACGTCGTAAGCCATTGGTTAATTTACGCAACCGAAAAGCTCGTTTGAGTTTTGCCAGGGAGTACATTAAGAAGCCTGAAACTTGGTGGGATGACGTTATATATGCGGACAAGAGCAAGTATAACATATTTGGATCCGATGGGCGATGAGGAGCTACAACCACAAAATTTAAAACCAACCGTAAAACATGGAAATGGACATGTTATGGTGTGGGGTTGTATGGGAGCTAAAGGAACGGGAAAATTAGTTTTTATCAGTGGAATTATGAATATCCTCCGTCAAAATTTGAAAGAAAGTGCAAATAAGCTGGGCGTTTTAGTTTCTTTCAAATTCTACCAAGATAACGACCCAAAGCACAAGTCGCGTTTAATTCAAGAATGGTTGCTCTATAACTGCCCTAAAGTTCGCCATCCACCTGCACAATCCCCAGACCTCAATCCGATTGAGAATTTATGGGATGAGCTGGACCGGAGAATCCGCAACTACAAAATAACATCCATTGAAGACTTGACTGGCGGCTTCAAGAAGAATGGCATCGTATTCCTGCAGCTTTTACAGCTAAAATAGTAAAAAACATGTCAAACCGTCTAAGCGAAGTTATAAAACAAAAGGGTTATCCAACAAAATACTGAATTTTATATAAAACCCTTTTTCTAATATATTATTTGTTACTTTTCAAAGAAAACCGAACATTATTGACGCGCACTATTTAATGCCCCCTGAATTAATTTAGTTTCCTTCTTTCGTTAAATTGTTATTCGTTTTTTCTAAATACAAATGTGAACTTTCAAGTGTCTAAGTAAGCTTAAGACGAATCAGTTAAACATATCTCTTTAATAAAACCGAATATTAATGACACTAACTGTACTCAGTTCTGCACGATTCTTTAGTGCAATTTTAGTATGGTATCCATAGTCCTTTGTTTTTAATAACATTTTTAATGCGCCTCGGTATACTTTCAACGAAGTTCTCTTTAAATTCACTGGGAGTATATCCCCATTCTAACTGCACACGGTTCCAATGTTCCTCAATATTGGTGGGCGCTCTATTGTGTTTTCCCAATCGTTTTTTTAATATGGACCACAAATTTTCTCTCGCATTAAGATCCGGGCTCTGCGCTGGCCATTAAATTACCTGAAATTTTTGCTCAGACAACCTTTTTTGGACAATTTTGGCCGTGTGTTTAGGGTTTCCGTCCTGCTGAAAAATGACGGTCAACGAAATCGGGTAAATGGGTTTTCAGAATTTGGAGTTAGTCTTCCTTCTTCATTACACCATTAATCCTTACTATTGGACCCAAGTGCCACCATGTGAAATAGGCCCAAATCATCAAGCTACCTCCGCCGTGTTTAACAGTTTGTTTTACATGATGCTTTTGAATGGTCTCATGAGGTCTACTCGAAAAATATTCTTTACCATCAGATTGGAATCGATTGATTTTTGTCTCGTCAGACCAATGCTCATGTTTTTTTGCAGAATTCCAAACGTGCTTTTATGTTTTTATCTGAAAAAGCTGTGGCTTTTTCTTTTTACCACTTGCTACTAAACCGATTCTGTGAAGTGCTCTACGAGCTGTCCACTCACTGACGTCTTTATTTATGGCAATAGCAGCCTGTTTGGGATCATTAGGCGCGCGTCTGAATCCTTTAGTAACCGAGGGCGACCTCCAACATTCGTTTTAGGAGCTGCATTTCTGCAAATTAACTTTTTTTGCAATTACTCTATAGATGAATATCCAGTTTCAGTCAAAGATACTCGTACTATAGTATTTTCGAAGTCAATGTTAATTTTCTTCATTTTGGTTTTATTTTGCTCTATAAAGCCGCTATTACTGATAAAAATTAACAGTGATCGTGATTAACAAAAATAGACCACCAACGCATGCGTATTGCGTATTATTTACTGTTTTCAGTATGTGATTCCCCTCTTTTATTATTCATATCGAAAACATGCAAATCTGAGTATTTGGAGTGGCCTTATGTTCTTAAATTGAATTTTTTTTTGTTTTGATTTTGTTGTGTTTATTTATAGCACATTTAACCTAAAAATGCCGATTTTGTACTCGGTTTTGCTCGCCAGTGTACTTACCTATTATTTTTTATGATTTTTATTTAAACATAAGAAAATCATATGGCTTGACCTTGTTTTTGTCCCTATTTTTGTTGTTTTTCTTTATTTTAAATAAAAAACGTGTTACAATTTGCATACTTCCCCACATAAACACACACATATGCACTATTTTAGAAATTAATTCCCTGCAAAATAGTGAGAAAGAGAAAGATACACAGAGAGAGAGAGAGAACCAGTAAGATATCCAAATGGAATAACAAATAGAAGATGTTCTACGACATTGTGTGGTGTCCGTCTTCGGCTGTGTGTCAATAGAAACACAGAAAATAAATGTGAGAAAATCAAATATGAATCATGACACTCGTGACAAATTTTTTTCAAAAAAGACAACAACAAAAAAAGGAATCTTTTACCGCCCGGACAAAAACGAAACATTTATTCAAATGGCGATTTACAAATTTTATGCCATTGACGAACCGAAAAAAAAGTAGAGAGAAGAAACGAACTTTTTTCGAAACTAAAAATGTTGACAAAAGCAGATGTTCAACTGTTTTAAAGGATGAATATAAAACACACACACACACAACAGACTAAACATATAAAAATAATTTTACATATTCGTACGTACGTACAATTATAATACAAAAACAAAACATACACTCGCATATCTCAGTGCAATCAAGATTTTAATCAAAATAAAATAACAAGAAAAAAAGAAAAAACATAGTGATGAGAGGAAAAGAGAAGTGCTCTTATACTCTACACATACACACTACACACACAGGCAGACATAAAGGGAATTTTAAATCTTGATTTGAGAATTGGTGGTTGCCTTAAAAAAGCAACAACAACAACAACAACAACAACTGCTATCGTATAAGCAAAAGCACAAAAAAGTAATCACACAAAAGGAAATTTGTATTTGCGTATGAGAGTGTATGCGTATGTGTGTGTAAATGAGTAAATCTAATGTAGGGAATGATGCTTTGCTGTCTTCATTTACACACTTACTGGTGTAGCATGTTCGTGACATTTTTTAAAAAAATTTCTTATCGATTCTTATGATCAATATTTACAAAAACACTCTTTAAGTATGTGAATACATATGTGTGTGTGTGTAATTAGAAAAAATTCTCGAAAAAATCTCTCTGCTAAAAGTAGGATCAGAACACAAAGAAATTTCAATTTCAAATTTTCAAACAAAAAAAAAATGTAATTTTAACCAACACCACCATAGCTGGATAGATTCATAGACTTTAAGGAATCACAATGCTGCATGAGCTCTGTATCACGTAGAGCCGAACTCTTAAAACCACATGTCGGTAGTGTCCTTATAACCCAGTTAAGGCCAAAAGAAGTAAGTAATCATCGACCTTAAGTGAGTTTTCTTTATGCATTTGACGCTGTTGCATCTCATATAGTTTGAAATGGTGTCAGTTTCCAATTTTCTCCGTTGCCATAGTGATCATTTACCTTCATTCAGCTCGTGGGTCAGTTGAATTATATACGAATCAGGACACCAAAGACAGAGTTTTCGTGAGTAACGTGAATTATTGGATTTTCCTGGACACACTCACCAACGGTGACAATGTTTTCGCCTGATCTTGCGTTTCATCATTGTACTGGTGTTGTTTCATGGTTTACTGAACCAGTGGGCTGAACTATAACCAACACAATAAGAGAAGTCCTCGCGATAGGATGATATGACAATCACAAAATGGTTAAGCGCATATATAGAACGTTACCCTAACAGACAGAACAGGAATTTTGTTCAGCAATTTTATCATTTGCAGATGGTGATTTGGTAAAACTAACCGAATAAATGAAGACTAATCCGGCAGCTATAACTCCAAAAATGTTTTTATTTTCGTTACTTCTCTTGGGCGTATAGGTCTTCCACAAAGCATTTCAATTTTACACGATTTGTTGCTGTTGTCTTTGCCTCTTGCCATGTAAGATTGTTTCTTGGTCGACCGCAATTCTTAGAGCCTTGAGAATTCCACTCAAGTGTCATCCTTGTAATACTACTGGGATTTTTCCTTTAGCTATGGCCGATCCACCTCCACTTTCTTTGCTTTATCCGCTTCCGTATAAGCTCTTCGTTCGTTAAATTCCATAGATCTATGTTGCCCATGGTGTTAGGCCAGAATATCTTGCATATGATTCTGAGACACTTGTTGGTGACTACCTATAGCTTTTGCCAGCTTTCACTGCCGTACTCCAACAATATGGCCGCTATTAACTGTCCAGATTAGAAAGTTTTTATTGGAAGACACGTTAGTTTGTTGCCAGCTTCTATTAGTAAGTTAAACTTAGTTTTTCTATTATTACGCTGCCGGATTGACATTGAAGCTACTTAGCGCTAGATGGCAGCACAAACACAAAAACTTTTTCTTTCCTAGAAACTACGATCTGTCAAACGTCAGCTGTTAAAATTTTAGCCAAATTCATCGATTAGCTTATTTGCTGTAGTCGTTTGAAGTACTCGTAAGCAACTTTTGTGTTTCTTGGAAAATAGGAAAAAAGTGAATTTCGTGTATTATTTGAAAGGCAAAACGGCGTAAGAGACAAAAGAAAAGCTTGATAAACATTACGGCGAATCTGCTCCGTCAGATTATATGGTAAAATATTGGATTGCTGAGTTTAAACGGTGGTTTAAGAGGTGGTTACTGAAGAAAATATCAAGAAAATCCTCGATATCGTTATGAATGATCGCCGGGTCGAAATCCGTGAGATTGCTGAAATGGTAAACATACTCGTATCATATGAACGTGTGTTCAACATTTTGCATGAACCGGCAAGATGGGTGCCGCGTTTGCTCAGTGTTGAACAAAAACGAGTTCGACAGATCACTTCACAGCGGTGTTTGGACATGTTAAAGCATAATCCTGCTGATTTTTGGCATAGATTAATACTCGTAATTGTTGATGAAACGTGGGTCCACCACTACACACCTGAAACAAAAAATCAATCGAAGCAATGGGTGGTAGCTGGTGGAAGTGCTCAGTGTTGAACAAAAGCGAGTTCGACAGATCACTTCACAGCGGTGTTCGGACATGTTAAAGCATAATCCTGCTGATTTTTGGCGTAGATTAATACTCGTAACTGTTGATGAAACGTGGGTCCACCACAACACACCTGAAATCAAAAATCAATCGAAGCAATGGGTGGAAGCTGGTGGAAGTACTCCGAAGAAGTCGAAGGCAGCGAAATCGGCTGGCAAGGTTATGGCCACACGGAATATTGCTCATCGATTATCCTGAAAAGGGTTCCACAATCACAGGAGAATATTCTCGTGCATTATTGGATGAATTGGTTGATGCAATCAAGGAAAAATCAAGGACCACATTTAAAGAAGAAAAAGTGCTCTTTCTTCAAAACAACGCACCGGTTCACACAGCATTAGATACGATGCTAAAACTACGAGAAATCCACTTCGAATTGGTTGATCATCCACCTTATAATCCACATTTTCCTGTTTCCAAGCTTGAAAAAATTGCTCGCAGAAAAAAGATTCATTCAAACGAAGAAGTGATTACCGAAACTAATGCGTATTTTGCGGAATTCCCAAAATCCTATTATTCAGATGGAATAAAAAAGTTGGAAAATCGTCTTACTAAGTGTATTGAGCTAAGAGGAGACTATGTTGAGAAATGAACAACAACTCACAACCTCAAGGTAAACTCTTTTACGTGCTCACTCATTAGTAGGGACAATATTTATCTTTGGGTCAATTGCAAGCTAAGCTCGTATTGATATTTGTTGCATTTTGTTGTAAAATGTAAGAAAACATTCGAATTTTGTAGATTGATTTTTCCCACCCGTTATTTAATCGAAAAACAACAGCGACAATTTAATGACCGCAACTAAGCAAATCTAAATATCTGATGAAATAAATACTTTGCTTCAACAACAACAATAAAAACAGTTAACTGACCTCATAATATAAACATTTTCTTTAAACTTCAATATATAACGGTATTTTTCCATGATTCTGATATCGTTTCTACTTTTTTTTTTTGTCATAAAACGCACGTTGCGTGTAATTTCTGCTCTTATTTTGATAAAAATCTCTTCAATTTAGTGGATATTCACAAAAAAAGGTCGGAACGTATAAATTAATGAACTCTTTATATACCAACATATATACATATGTATGAACGTACGATGATTTAATTTTGTTGTTAGTTTTGTTTGACAAACAACTACAACAACTACAGCAAAATAGCAATTATTTTAATTAAAATATTTTATTAAAAGTAACAAAAACATAACAACTTAAGCATGCACTTGTTAAACTTAATAAAACGAACAGATATCATACATATATCGCTTTAAACAATGAAAACACTCTTAAACATACTGTTAAATACATAATACACTCATACACTCAAACAGCCATACAGCCGTACTCATTACATAGATAGCCAACTACTACACAACCACAAAGACAAGTAATTTTGAAATAAATTCTTTAAACACATACATAAATACATACTCTGCTCTAAGTACTTACAAGATCATATTCATGTACGTTTTAGATGAGAGATCAACTTTGAGAGTGTGTGTCACATATACATGTGCAGAGACATGTTTTATATTTCAATAGCAACCAACAACATATTTATGATGGCATATTCATATGTGTGTATATATGTATATGTACACTGGTGGCCATAACTAGAGCAAGTAAAAAAATTGATCCGCCATCTAATAGGGTCCGCCATCTAACGTTTTTTTCAACTAGTGCTCATTTCGTGTATGGTAACACTTAGTTCATGTCTGATTTGACAGATAATTAGTTTTATACTTCCGCTGAACGTATACGCTTGAACATCGCTTCGCAAAGTGGGCCTGCGACCGATTTACAGAAGATGCCGATTTTGCCAAAAAAAAATCATCTCTTCAGATGAAGCTTGTTTTGATCTTGGCGGGTATGTAAACAAGCAAAATTGTCGCCTTTAGAGCACAGAAAACCCGCCCGCATACATTGAAAAGACGATACACCCAAGACGAGTCACTGTTTGGTGCGGATTTTGGTCCAAAGGCATAATTAGGCCATTTTTCTTCGAAAATAAGCAAGGAGTCGCCGTTACAGTCAATGGCGATCGTTATCGGGCCATGTTGAACGAATTTTTGTACACAAAAATTGAAGAGGAGGATATTAGCTACATTTGGTTTCAACAGGACGGCGCTACGTACCACACAGCCGAAGCTACAGCTACACTCGATGTTTTGCGCCCTGTTTTTGAAGAGCTGATGTCGTTTGGCCACCTTGTAGCTGCGATTTGACACCGTTGGACTATTATTTGTGTGGTGCCGTCAAAGATAAGTGTTACGCCAACAAGCCAGAGACAATTGACGCTTTAAAGGACAATATGCGTGGAGCCATTGGTGAGATACAGCTGCACACAATCGATAATGTGCTTAAAAATTGGACCGATCGTGTAGTCTACTGCATGGCCAGCCGAGGCAGCCATTTGAATGAAATTATTTTCAATTTTTAACCGGAAGGATTGTACTTTCAAATAAAAAAAGAAATTTGAGAAAATATTCTGCAGTTTTTTTTCTATAGCATTTTCAAAAAAAGAAAATTTATTTGGCGGACCCTTTTTATGTACACTGGTGGCCATAACTAAAGCAACTGAAAAAATTGATCGATTTCTATATAAAGATGTGTTGGAAAACGTAATGTTGCCCAATGCAGAAGAAAACATGCGTTTGATTTGGATTTACCCACATGATAACGATTTGAAACCTGTCAAAGGAAAGGTGGTTAATTTAAGGGTAAAAGTTTTCGGGTTGCAGCTTAATCGCTTCTCCTTAACTCTATTGGAAATCCATAGAGCGCAAGAACAAAGGGATTCTAAAAATAATAAACACACCATTTCTAATCGCATCCAGGATATATGGTGCACCTTTTCCAAAATTCAAATTGAGCGACTTATTACCGACATGCAAAATCGCCTTTCAACGTCTCTCGGCTTCAATTCATATGGGACTTAATTTCCTTGCCTTTGAATGAATCCAAGTGCTTTTAAACATAAGGAAATGGCTTGTTGTGTGACTTCCAATGATAATGCAAGTTCTGCTTGCATTTGGCAACAATATTCGTCGACCAGGTCTCTCCTTGTCTTCTGTGTCGAAATCACCACTTTTGAATTTCGCAAACCATCGTTCACAAGTTTTTTGATTTGATGCATGTTGACCATAAGCTTCTACCAACAATCGATAACTTTCAGCAGCCGTTTTCTTCAAACGAAAGAAGTTTATCAGACTTCCCCATTAAACATCTTTTTTAGGCACAAAATTCGACTTTATTATAGCGGTTGGAATAAATGTGCGTTTAGACTTTGGGGGCCTATCGAATACTGAATTATAATGACAGATGTTTACCCTCCAAAATACCATATATGTTATTATTGACACAAAGCATAAGTGATAGTTGTCCATATGTTGTGCAAATCAACATTATTAACTGGTATACAGGTACGTTACGTTATGAACAAAATGATATTTCATCTTTTGAAGTTGGATGGAAGTTGATGGAGTTTAATCACCTTTTTGCTAAAGAACTTCAAAAATAGGTCTGTTTTTATATAAAATAATGCGTAAAGGCTTCTCTAAGCTTGAAATTTAAGAATAAATTGGATAAAAAAATGTGTTCGCTTGATAAATACACACAAGTTTACTTAAGTAAGGTATACACTATTCCTCCTCTTTTCAAATCCGCAATCCGTTTAAGACTTAGCTAACTTATTAACTTGTAAGTGCTTGAAGGTACGAAAACTTGATTTTTTACGCGTAAATCAAGACTTGGAGGTGCTGCGTAAATTTCTAAATTAGATTCTTGTTGTACTGGATAGCATCTATTAGAAAAATGGGATATTTTTAATTCGGGATATTTTTTAATTGATTCTTTCTTGTTGCAAAGGTTGTCTTGTATATTTTATTTTGACGCATTAATTTTTGTTGTATAACTTTAGTTGTTGTAAGAATTTTGTTGTTGTTTTTTATGGATTTTTTAAAGCTCTTCACACCAAATACGGCAATTTAGCTTGTTGACGTATCCATTCAACTAGAAATGAGCTGCATTGCTGAACACAATTTTCCGATAAAAAAGTGGATCTTCATCCAACTGAATTTTGATGATAAAATTTAATAAAATGCGAGCATTGGTCGTTTGTAAGTCGATTCATGGTTAAATTATAGACCAAACTGAACATGTTTGACAGTAACATGTTACACAAAAGTAGCTGAGCTGTCAAAAACACTGTTAACCAAAAGAAAGTTGCTAAAAAATCACCCGATATTATTTATATATTTTTTTAAATGAACACAAAAAAAGAAAGGGAAGAAATCGCCATAACTTGTTTTCAAGGCATTATATTGTTCAAAACGTCACTGCGAAACATCAGTTGCTTTAGTTATGGCCACCAGTGTATGCTCACTGATACTCATTTTATGATTTACTCACTCATTTACTACTCGCTCACTAACTATGATTTTTCAAAGGAGATAAAAATCAACAACAACACAATATAAAATTGTTTTTGTTTTTTTGTTTTGTTTTATGTATTTATTGTTATTGTTGTTGTACAGCATTTATACAGCATTTAAGCAAAAAGTCTAATTAACCTGCGTATTTAAATGCTTGTATTTGTTTTAGTCTCTGAATATTTGTATTAAGAGGAGAGATGTCTGTTTGGTGGGTGGGGAAGGTATGCCAAGTGGAAAAAAACTGTAATTTTTAAGAAAATAATTAAATGTTTTAACTTTGACTTGGTACAGGTTCAGGTGAAATAACATGTTTAAGCTTCGTTTAGATGATCTTAGGCCTCTTAGCACACTTATAAGAGTACTAATCATTTTGGATTTTTTTTTCTTATAAAATATATTTGAATTTTCTCTAAAACATTGTATTTTGCCTACAGCGGAGGGGAGTGAGTAAAGAGTGTAAAACGTAAAGAAACAATTACCAGGGAAACCCGTGAAGTGTTGCTTATTATTGCCCGTTTTGTTTTAAATTGTTTAAATTGGTCGGTTAAGGCAGGGGGAAGGGGGGGGGGGGGGAAGGAGAGCTTTAAAACACATTTACGAGTAGAAGAACATGACGTTTGAATAGATTAGAACAGATAAACTCACTGACATGTGTAATGAATACAATTTAAATATAAAATAAATATTATATTATTTAATTGTTGTTGTTATTGTTATTGTTGTTGTTGTTGTAAATGTATATGTACATAATTTAGTTGTTGTTACTTTTTCTCTTTTTGTAGCTAATAATAGCTGGATAATTATTTAAATAATAAACCATATAATTGAGATGTTATTTTAAATGTTTTTGCTTTAAAATTTTATTAAAACAAAAAACAATTTTTGATATTTAGAACACATTTGGCCTTAAAAACAACTTTTGTTTGAATAATAAAGTCTTTGTGGGCTTAATATGGAAAAAATGCTGCTGGATGGGGCAACAGTTGTTGGGAAAATTCATGGATTTATGCCTTAGTAAGTGTGCACTTCTTTTCTTATCCTGATTTTTGCTTTAAGTCAACATGCAGTATTGTCACATATAGGGCTCGGTGGTGATTGTAAAGGGTCCGCCAAATCCTTCCGGTTAATAATGGAAAATAATTTCATTGAAATGGCTGCCTCGGCTGGCCATGCAGTAGCCTATACGATCGGTCCAATTTTTAAGCACATTATCGATTGTGTGCAGCTGTATTTCACCAATGGCTTCACGAATATTGTCCTTTAAAGCGTCAATTGTCTCTGGCCTGTTGGCGTAACACTTATCTTTGACGGCACCAAACAAATAATAGTCCAACGGTGTCAAATCGTAGCTCTGAGGTGGCCAAACGACATCAGCTCTGCGGCTGATAATGCGATCTTCAAAAACAGGGCGCAAAACATCGAGTGTAGCTGTAGCTTTGGCTGTGTGGCACGTAGCGCCGTCCTGTTGAAACCAAATGTTGCTAATATTCTCCTCTTCAATTTTTGTGAACAAAAATTCGTTCAACATGGCCCGATAACGATCGCCATTGACTGTAACGGCCACTCCTTGCTCATTGCACAAGCACTAGTTGAAAAAAAACGTTAGATGGCGGACCCTATACTTTCTAACATTTTTCTTTTCTCCATCAATCCTCTAGGGAGTATATTGGCTTTCCACAAGCATTCATTGCTTTGTTTCAGTTCCATTAATCAAGTTGATTTTTCTATATTGATCTACCATATCGATTAGGTAATGATGGTGAATATTCTTGGTAATTGGTGGTAATCTTTACTTTATCATTACACTTCTTTCCCAGTATGTGGCGTTTTTACAGATCATTCATCTGATGTTTGTCATCATCGCCAGAGAAAGGCTAGAAGGTCAGGGGAGCTTCTTCTTTACTTTTTAGATGGAGTTGTCTGGAGGGAAAGTTGAAGTCTCTTTATTAAACACTCAAAACAAAACTATAATTAAATTATTTCATCATGTCCTCTGCTGGGGCTCGAATAGAAAGATTGGACGGTTATTATTCGACCGGTTTGAACTGTTTTTTTTGGTTTTGTCGAATACGGTTTTTTCAAAATCTTCATTTTTCGATTACCGAATAAACCGGTTAATTTAACACTCATAATTTGGTGGACCCTTTATAATCATTTTGAACTGCTGAATAAGATATAGTTCGGAACAATTATCATCCATGCATTTATTGGAAAGTATCGATTTTGAATTTCTATTTCAGCTTTGTAATGTCAATTGGAGTTTTATAGAAGCTGAAGAGTCACTGTCATTTTTGTACAAAATTTTAAGCCACAATAAAAACCAGATATTGCTAAAGAGGTGTTATTGTCTATTAAGACTAGAATAGATAAAAGAGAAAACTAGAATAGAAAAAAAAACTTTTTTAATTATTCTAGACATTCACTTAAACGCTTATATGGATTTGATAATTGATTTGATTGTGATGATGAGGTAATAGCAAGTGAAGAAGCTAACACTGACAATATGGAATCTGAGTTATAGGCAGAAATTGATAAAGTTCTCGCTGAGCCTCTTCCAATAGAAGATTTTGATATGTTGCTTCAAGAATTTTTCAAATACAGCAAAACAAGGATTAAAATATAAAATAAATTTTTTACTACACAAAGTTTTCCAAACGGTAAAGCCATTTTCAACAGAATGTGAGAGAGCATTTTCAATAGCAGGCAATTCTGCATAAGAGCACAATCTTATCTTAGTGCCCAATAATATTCGGTGGCGTATTTGAGCGACATTGTTACTATGATTTTTTTCATCGATATATCATCGTTATAATATCAGTTTGAAGTCGAAATTTTTAAAAAAATTTCATAAATGAAAAATTTCATTGATGAGTCCTCGCGATAATCACAGAATCAAAGGTAATTATATATGACAACGTCATTGTTTGTCACCATACTAAAGAAAACTGAAATCAAGCGACGTTGTCTGTTATGTGTAGACTGTACTCTGAAATTAAGTGACATTGTCTGTTATGTGTAGACTGTACTCTGAAATTAAGTGACATTGTCTGTTATGTGTAGACTGTACTCTGAAATTAAGTGACATTGTCTGTTATGTGTAGACTGTACTCTGAAATATAGTGACATTGTCTGTTATATGTAGACTGTACTCTGGAATTAAGTGACATTGTCTGTTATGAGTCGATTTCATGCTGAATGATGAAGATTTTGTCTGCTCCGATGATATTGTCTGTGACTCACCAATAAACGGACATCTACAGGACAATATCAATTTTGTCAACCATGACAATTTGGACAATTTTTTTTAAAAAGTCATGTTTGACACCAAAGTAAATTCATCGGCAGTCATCGATGTTTTACTACTTTCAGGGTTTGTCACGATGATGCACTATGACTTTCGCCATCGGGATGATGCGTTATTTTTGTTAAAGTTATATTTACATATCGCACTTGTACGACTAAAGTGGGTGAACACAAAACTTTACAACATTCAGTAGTGACAAAAAACATATCTGTTGAGTATGCGCAAAAAGGTGTAACAAATGTCTTTTTTTGCGTAAGAGCACAGAAAATAATATAAGCTTTTTACGGTGGGTAGATCTGACCACTGTAAATCGTTTTCTGGCAAAAAACAAAATTGCTAGATTTTAAGTTGACTCACTTTAGTAGTACAATTAGCGTATTTTACAATACTTTTGGTTTGTTTTGTTAATTAAAGAATTATAAACGTTAGTTTTGTTTTAAGTAAACTGCGATTAATTGATAATCTCAATTAGCGGACTTTTTCTTAATCGTAAACGCGATTATGATGAACTGCCATCAAAAGCAAACTCTACACACAGTACGACCGATTTTGGTTTTATTGCATGAGAAATTTCCTGGTCGCTTAATTGCTCGATTTGGCGACGTCAGTTGGACGACAGGATCATGCGATTTATAGCCGTTAGAAAGACCATGTCTACGCAGATAATCCCCTAATGTTAGAGCATTTGAAAAACAACATTCGTCAAGTTGTCGACCAGATACCGTTCGAAATGTGTGCAAAAATGGTCTAAAACTGCCTGCCTTAAAAAAATCGTCTGCTTCAACCAATCCATAAGTGTTAATTTAAATGACACTGTATTTCATACATATGGGCGAAGCCTAAAGCGGCTATTAGACGATTCAGACAATTTGTCGTCACTGCTTAATGGCAAGCCAACCAGCTCGTGTAATAGCATGTTTGTCATGTCAAATTGTCAAATTCGCAATCACAAGCTGATTGGCTGATTGGCTGGAAAAGTTTCAACGCAATTATAGCTCTATGTGTGTTTTGAGACCGAAAAATGGATTACCATGTACTTCTTCCGGCTTGAGGACTTCTTTTGGGCAAATGAAATGTTTGACTTCATTTCTTTTAATTTTATAACAGAGTACATTTTCCTAATTTCTTATCTGAAAAGACAACTATTTTGTTTTTGATTTTTTATTTTTACAGTTATACAAGTTTAAAACATAATAAACAAAAAAAAAAATCATTATCAATATCAATGTAACGGGCTTTGTTGAATAAGAAATTTTATGACGTTAATGTTTTAATGATTTTGGCCATGTGACCGTCACGGCGGGAGCGTACAAAGTCCAACCTTGAATATCAATTTTCACAAGCTTTTCGCAACATATGCGGCCGCTTTTCTAATTTTGTGTCCAGGTGTAGAGTTGTCTCTGGTTTATCGACATAGACAATTTACATAACTTTACATAACCCCGAAGAAAATACTCCATTCGGCTTACATTACACGATCTTGACGAACAATTAATTGAATCATTATGTGAAATTATTCTTTCATCAAAAGTTTCTTTGTTTAAATCAATTGTAGCGCATGCTGTGTGCTCCTGTTGGATCCACCTGCCAACATGACTAATTCCAGCTAATTGAGGTGCGAAAATATGTTTAAGCATATCCTTATACCGTTCGTTCACCATTGACGGCAACATTGTGGCCATCATCGTTTTTAAGACATATGGATAAATTGAATCCGCCAGGCTATAAAGTGCATCAAACAGTAATTTTCTGTGGATATAAGGCAGTAAAAAGTTGGAAAGTCCTGGCGTGTAAATACTAGGAGTTCCATTTGGATATTCAACCCGGTGGTTAAGCCTATACTTATTTGTGGTGCAGTTGTATGGTTGGTAGAGGTCTCTGGAGAAATACACATATTGCAGGACAATTGATAGGGTTCTGTGGAGTACAGCACTGATGCTTACAGGTGCGCTCAGGTCCACTCCTTCGAGGACCTTGTTTGTACTGCTGAACTGTCTTCCAGCGGACCTGATGGCTAGGCAGATGGTGGGCATGTCTGCGATAAGGTTGAGGATGGCAGGGGCATGGTCGAACTGGGTCTACCATCTTTATGTATTTGGATAAGATCCCTGAGGGGATAGATTACTGCACACCCAAACCCTTCCTGAATAGAATTTTCTCCGTGTGCATCTCACCAGAACCGGTAATTGGACACGATACTGTTGAGATTTACACGGATGGATCGAAATCCTCGGAAGAGGTTGGGGGCGGCATCTTTATTCCTGTATACGGGGTGAAGGAATCCTTTAAACTGCCGGACTACTGCAGTGTCTTACAGGAGGAGTATATGCCAATGATATCCGGATCTGTACGGACAGTCAGGCTGCGATCAGGGAGCTCTCCGGTGTCTACTCGACATCGCGACTAGTGTGTGAATGCCGGGCATCTCTCAAAGAAATGGCGAGACATTCAGACCTAGAGATTATCTGGGTAAGGGGTCACTCGGACACCCGGGGGAACTGTGTGGCGGACAGACTTGCGAGGGCTGGCTCTCTCCTCAGTAATGAGGAGATTGACTACTCAGTTGTATTGCCACTCTCCTCTTGCAGACTTATGGTCATGCGGTACATGTTGGGTAGGGCATAGCTACGGAGGGATGATGAAGACATGTGCTTTGTATCGAGGCAAATCTGACCTCTATATGATCGGGCTCGCTCGGAGTCTATTATAGGGCTGCCGCGACTTAGGCTGCGAACTCTTGTGGCTGTGATTACTGGGCACTGGGTGGCTGGTGCGCACGCTAAGAGATTGGGTCTGCCGTTCAATGACTATTGTAGGAGTTGTTAGGATGAGGAGGAAGAGGAGACCGTCGAGCACTTCCTATGCCAGTGCTCGAGTCTTTCGGACATTAGGACTGCTTTCTCGGATCTGGCCAGTGTGAATATTGGCAGGATCTCTTCTTTTGTACATGCGTCTGGTTGGTTCGAATAGCACCGGGACGCGGACATAAAGGTTGTTCATTTTCTGGATTACTGATGGATATGACAGTGGGATCAATATTGAACCCAGGTGGGCTGGACGTGTCTGGCTACCCGTCGTAACTAACGAACTAACTAAGGCAGTTTTGACACAAGCTTATGTATTATCTGCACTCCAAATGCGACAATTCTGCTTATCTACGTATCCATTCAATCAAAAATAGGCTTCGATTGAGAATAAAATTTTGAACGGATGTTCTATGCATAATAAAAGGTCAAACCAAAGAAAAAGCAACCAACTATCAGCTGTTAAATTGCTTATCAAATAAAGTAGCGTTGCCAACTCAAATTTATGAATTTCCAAAAAAGACATCCGATATTTTGCGAACAGTGTTTTGTAGAAAAGTGAGTCAAATTATTCTTTAGAAGCCATATGAATAATCGGTTTTCTCTTAAAGGGCCCCCACAATTGAAAACCACTTTAACAGCACCACCGGCAAAGAATATGTTTGTGCTCATATATGTGCATGTGTATGTGAGAGTTGAGCTTTCTGTAAAAAAAAATTAGAACATTAACATGCACTTATACTTACACATGCTCACACGAGTAAATGTTAACTTTATGATGTTTGTTGTTATTGCTTTGAAAGTCTCGAGCCTATTTATTTATTTCTGATGCCACCATGAAATATAGAATTGCCTTGTAAACTGTGCTTCGTGCTCTATACCTAACCGTTATTGTAGTGTTGTTGTTGTTGTTGTTGGTTTCAATAACAAAATTGCAATACAAATACAAAAACAATAACAACTAAAGCCTAAGCGCTATACCATTAACAGGCAATTACAACAACATTTTAAATAAAATACAATTTTCATCATATTTGTACATGTGCGAACACGAAAATGGGACTTTTTTCTACACAAAAGAAAAAAGTAACAAAATGAAAACAACTTAACATACACACACTACTATATGTATATGTATGAAGATGTGTATGGTATATAAAATGGGACTCTATGCAAAACAATGTAAAGAGAACTTAGTTGCCTTTATAATATTTTTACTCTCACTTTCTCCTCGCTCACACTCTGTCTCGCTTTTAGGAAAATGTATAGTGTCCTTAAAGTTGGTTGTGTTCAATGTACATATTTCGCAGTGCATATGGGTAAGACTGTGTGTGTATTGGAAAATTTATTGAGTACAATATAGGATACAATTCGCTAAAGTCCGTGCAATGCAGTTATCAAGTGTTGAATTGTTTTATTAACAAAATTGGTAGGACTTACTAAGGAGCTGTTACTCCGCTATAAAAATTGGTGATTTTTAAACCGTTTGGATTTTGAAATTTAAAAAAAGCAGAGAAATTTTGCAAACCTGAATGAAATATTTATTTGAGCGATAAATGGTTGCCTGCCTGCGACTACGTCGTAGGTAGTCCATCCATGAGCTAAAATTTTGGCATAATTTTTCCAGTATTTCGGTCGATATCTCAGCAATGGCACCAACCGTGCAAAGAGTTTATCGTTCAGGGTGCATTAAGCCAAAATGTCTTGAATTATAGTTTCAAAGCAAAGTACTCAGACCGAAAAAACGCGTTTGATCGCATCGTATTCTATTACGTGTTCCAGTAAATGTATTATGATGCTTTTCAACTCCATAGATCGTATGCTGTGGGTAATTTTAGAACCGTACTCCATTCTGAATAGCATTGGAGTTCAAAAATTAGTTCGAGAAGGGTGGGTATCTACTGTACAACTTTGTCTTCTTGCTGTAGCACTATTCAAAGCCCTAACACACAGGACTACAAGGTTGGTTGGAGATATTAAGTTAATCAGATGATATTTGCGTGGCGGCGTGGTGGTAGTGGTTAAAACGCACGCATAACAACACAACACGACCCAGGTTCGAGCCCCAGCAGAGGACATATCGAAGAAAAAATTTAATTGTGGTTTCGAATGTTTAATAATAAGAAAAGGCTTTAACGTCCCTCCAGACAACTCCATCTAAAAAAAAATAGAGAAAAAAGAGCCTCCCCCCCTGACTTTTCCGCATACCTCTGGCGATGATGACAAACATCAGACCAATGATCAAATTGATTAAAGAAACTGAAACAAAGCAATCAATAGATGCTTTGTGGAAAGCCAATATGCTCCCTAGAGGAGTGATGGAAAAAAAATTTGCCTGTTAAGGCACATATTCGCCAAAATGCAGGCAAAGCTATATACTGTACATTTAGCAGCACAATTGCCTGAATTGCCGTTATAAGTATATAAACAAATCCAAATCACTGCGGATCAACTGCAACATAGAGCGGCTGTGCCCTGTGCCCTATCACTTTTACTGTGCAACGGCTTTCATTATAATTTTTTTTCTTTGTCACTTCTCTAGGCAGCATATTGGCCTTCCACAAAGCATCGATTTCGTTGTTTCAGTTTCAGTAATTAAGTTGACTTTCAAGCTGATTAATCTACTATAGCTCGCCTCCATATGATTGTGTGTATTCCTTGCTAGGTGGTGGTGATTTTAACTTAGCATTGTAAGTTTGGTCAGGGGGGCTTCTGTAGATTGATTTGTCTGGGGCGAGGCTAAAGTCTCTTTACTTAACAATCGAAGGCGTATCGAAATTTTTTTTAGTCATGTCCTCTGCTGGGGTTCGAAGCTGGGTCACTTTCCTTGTATGCCTGCGCTCTAACCACTACACCACGCCACCTTCAAAAGAGGAAGAAGAATAAAAATCTTTTTATGGCCCTATGCTGCCCGGAAGAGCACTCGGCGCATAACAGCTGATCTAAAGGAAAATGTTATAAAAAAAGTAGTGAATATTTTCTCAAATTTCTTTTTTTATTTGAAAGTACAATCCTTCCGGTTAATAATGGAAAATAATTTAATTCAAATGGCTGCCTCGGCTGGCCATGCAGTAGCCTAAACGATCAGTCCAATTTTTAAGCACATTATCGATTGTGTGCAGCTGTATTTCACCAATGGCTTCACGAATATTGTCCTTTAAAGCGTCAATTCTCTCTGGCTTGTTGGCGTAACACTTATCTTTGACGGCACCCCACAACTAATAGTCCAACGGTGTCAAATCGCAGCTGCGAGGTGGCCAAACGACATCAGCTCTGCGGCTGATAATGCGATCTTCAAAAACAGGGCGCAAAACATCGAGTGGAGCTGTAGCTTTGGCTGTGTGGCACGTAGCGCCGTCCTGTTGAAACCAAATGTTGCTAATATCCTCCTCTTCAATTTTTGTGAACAAAAATTCGTTCAACATGGCCCGATAACGATCGCCATTGACTGTAACGGTCACTCCTCGCTCATTTTCGAAGCAAAATGGCCCAATTATGCCTCTGGACGAAAATTCGCACCAAACAGTGACTCGTCTTGGATGTATCGGCTTTTCAATGTATGCGGGCGGGCTTTCTGTGCTCCAAAGGCGACAATTTTGCTTGTTTACATACCCGCCAAGATCAAAATGAGCTTCATCTGCAGCATTACCATGATTTTCAACATAATGTCGCAATATTTCCCAGCATTGTTCAAGCTTATACACAACCATACTCGTTCAGCGGAAGGATAAAACTAATTATCTGTCAAATCAGACATGAACTAAGTGTTACCATTCGCGAAATAAGCACTGGTTGAAAAAAAACGTTAGATGGCGGACCCTTTATAACTGATTTGATTTGGTGAAGTGTATCAACTTTAGTTCCTTTATGATTTACGAGCTTTCTTCTGTGTTTTCTACATAACCAGTGTTGGGACTGTCGTTCAGTTAACATTCTTACCGTAACACTTGCTAAAACGTGGGTATACCATATTATGGGTAAATTGTGGCGTAAGTCATCAAATGCTCGGTCTAGAATAGCCGTTCCCTTTCTACCAGTTCTGTTGTAGTCATTGTTGTAGTTTGTATTTTAGTTTTAACCGTAACTAGAGGATAACAAACACTTGTGTCTGTGTGTGTCTGTTGTAAAACCTTTGAAAATGTGTACCCACTGGTATGTCTTAACGTGAGCATTTATTGTTTCCGTTTTTTTCTTATTTTTTTTTAACTTTAAATTTGAAATATGAAATTATTAAATTAAAAAGTTATCAAAAGTAATAATGGCTGCCAAACGATTATTGTTATTTTTGAGAATTTTATATGGTTTTGTTGCATGCAGTAAACAAATACAGAGATGGAAGTGTTTTATTTTTGTATTTAGATACAGATCTATGGGTTCCCATATGGGCAGCAGTAATGTTGGCTGGAGATTTCGGCTTCTTTTAGAGAATCTTTTGGAGAATATTAATGCTTTAGCAGATATTAATTATTTGGTGCAGTTTATGCAATAACAGGTTCATCGCGCTTTATTTATTTCATAATGAAATGAAAAACTGCTACACAGTTAAGGAGCAATGCTGTGGTTCCTCTCGGGATGGTCATTGAAGTTGTAGCAAGCAGTGCATTAGAAAATACAGAATGTGGCAATGTATTGAAAGCCTTTTCGAAATCAACAAAGGCTCGATGACGATGCGTAGGCTGATCTGATCTGTATCTGTGTATGATATCTGTAGGCGGAAGCCAGCTTTGCAGAGAACAGTGTTAAAGCCAATGACAAGACATTTGTTGATGATTGGAGTAATAATACCATTTTTGCTCCTTATTTTAGCTTGTCGTGCAAGTAAAAGACATCCACTGTGCGTACTTACAAAGGTACAAGACTTTTACAACCGTTCCGTGTTTTGAAAACAGCAGTAAGTTTTTGAAGGCGATTTCAAATTGAGCTTTAATATGTTAATTGTAAACCTTTCACAACTTCCATCTCTGGCAAGATTTATTTGCTAAGTAAGACACACGTAAGTAAAGTTGTTTGACTGTGAGTTGTAATTTGTTTACGGTGCTGATTGACGGCACTTTCTTTTGACCATATCGTTTAGTTATCAAAATAGTGGTAAAATTATAAGTTTCCAACGAATTTCTAGGTATAACAAGCAAAAGTCAAAAGTATAATTTTTTAATAACAACACTGTGCTTAAGTACATACTTATATACAGACTTATACACTTTAAATATATGTTTCTAAAAAGCATGCTACTGCATGTCTTACACAATTTTATCAAATTAATTTTCTATTTACGATGGCTCTTTGATCAACAGAACAACGTTTTAACTAAAACGTTGGGGAGAATATTTTAAAGGTATTTTAATATGTGCAGGGCACACATATAGCGATTTTAACTGATGATCACTGAAAAATGGTAAAGCTGCCACTCTACAAGGATATGTGGCATAAAGAAACGTATTCTACGGTCAAGATGCAGAATATCTACTGATAAGAATCCTTCAAAAAGGTGACAGAACAGACTAATAATTGGCGGGGTATTTCCGTATTGATATCTGTTGACGAAATCTTACGATCAGAGCAACTTGAATGAAGATCCTCAAAGTCATTCATTCAAATCCTTTATTACAGATAATCATTGATCAAGCCAATGGCCACTCCACTATACTATTCTTAGATTTTGAAAAAGCATTCGATTCTCTATTTAGTCTGAAAAGCATAACATAGCAGATAATCTCCATTATCCGCATAATCTCCATTGTCCACAAGCAGTTTCAATTGAAATTTTCAGTACCGGTGGTGAAATGAAAGACGAAGACATTGAAGAAAAGTATTTTGAATATAACGGAGTATTTTTAACTGTTGTGGCGTCTAACCGTATGATCTTGCTGGCCGATAGACGTCGCCACATCGAGAAATTTCTCATCCCATAAAGCCAGTATCGGCCGTGTTGTGTGGCTCACAATCACCATCTTATTGAAACCAGATATCGTAGCGTTCTTCTGATGAAATTTTCAAAAATAATACGTCCCAATGACACCTCCAGGCCGTATTGTGCACTAAGTAGCAATGGCTTATCTACAATCACTTCATCTACAATTCACTTCAGCTTATGTTCGAAAATCAGCAGTAGAAGTATTCACTAGGGAGATTGATTATTGGACTTTTCTCAGAAACTGGTTTTTGAATAATTCGAAAATTAATCGTACAACCGGTTAATCGGTTCTTTTATTAAAATCAAATCGTTTTCATTTCTTGTTGTTTTATCAAATAAAACTGGCAAATTTTGTCCCATTCTGTAGTTTTTAGCAAGTATGCATGCCAGTACAACAATCGGCTTTTCTATGGCCTTGAGCCAAATTCCATTCTCGCCAACACAGCGAGTTAATATTTCATCTAGTGATTCATTTTAGATAGCGTCTTGGAACCACAACTTCAAAAAAATATCGTTAATACCAGTCGAATAATAACCGTTCGATCTCCCTAGTATCCACGTTGGAATCACTACTTCGTTCTTCGCTTGTTAGACGATCGACATTCGTAACTGACAAACTTTTCATTAAACAAATAGCACTTTCAGATGACAGGTACCTCGGTATAGTTAGGAATAAATTGACGGGTATTGTTGCTAAGGCTAGGCGCATACTGAGAAGTGAATGAGGTCTCAGTAGGCGTATAATATAAAGGGTTCGCCATCTAACGTTTTCTTTTTCAACTGGTGCTTATTTCGTGAATGGTAACACTTAGCTCATGTCTGATTTGACAGATAATTAGTTTTATCCTTCCGCTGAACGAATGTGGTTGTGTATACGCTTGAACAACGCTGGGAAATATTGCGATATTACTTTGAAAATCATGGTAATGTTGCAGAATGTGTGCGATGTGTTCAGATGAAGCTCATTTTGATCTTGGCGGGTATGTAAACAAGCAAAACTGTCGCATTTGGGGCACAGAAAACCCGCACGCATACATTGTAAAGCCGATACACCCAAGACGAGTCACTGTTTGCTGCGGATTTTGGTCCAGAGGCATAATTGGGCCATTTTCTTCGAAAATGAGCAAGGAGTGGCTGTTACAGTCAATGGCGATTGTTATCGGCTCATGTTGAACGAATTTTTGTTCACAAAATTTGAAGAGGAGGATATTAGGAACAACAAAACGGTGCTACGTGCCACACAGCCGAAGCTACACTCGATGTTTTGCGCCCTGTTTTTGAAGATCGCATTATCAGCCGCAGAGCTGATGTCGTTTGGCCACCTCGGAACTGAGATTTGACACCGTTGGACTATTATTTGTGGGGTGCCGTCAAAGATAAGTGTTACGCCAACAAACCAGAGACAATTGACGCTTTAAAGGACAATATTCGTGAAGCCATTGGTGAAATACAGCTGCACACAATCGATAATGTGCTTAAAAATTGGACCGATCGTGTAGGCAGCCATTTGAATGAAATTATTTTCCATTATTAACCGGAAGGATTGTAGTTTCAAAAAAAAAATATTTGGCGGACCGTTTATAAAAGGTTGCTCGTTGCTTATGCGGCATATGGCTCAACTGTGTGGTACGAAACGGTCATGTTAGTTGTTGAACAGCGCAAGATTCTCAGTTGTCAGAGAATTGCATTTTTGTCATGTGTTCGTACTGTATCTACTGATGTTTTGCAGATTCTCGTTGCTGCAGAGCCGCTTCATTTGGAGGTAATGCGTCGCAATATTGCCTGGAGGGCAATAGAAGGGATTGCCACTTAGAACGCATGGCACTGCTTCTAATCTTGACATGGGTAGAGATTGGTATAATGTTAGTTTGCAGGAATGCTTCGTATATAGGTGGCAGACAAGATGGATTAACAGTGACAAAGGGAGGATGACACATGAGTTTATACCGAACGTGAAGTTGGTATGGGAACACCCAGACTTCGAGGGTTATTTGGGATTTCAGTAGGTGCTTGTGGGACAATCGAACAGCTGAGAGCCTTGCCAGACCTACGGTTCTAAAACCACTGAATGAATAGCTCTATACGTTTCGAAAGGGTTT